>VYXC01005738.1:12755-257406 GCA_013397175.1 Platysteira castanea
TACATGATTATTATTCTTATTTAGGTTGACACATGAAGACCAGATGGATATGTGTTAAAACAATTTATTAGATTGCCTTTTTTTGACTTAAAGTCTTAGAAGTCAGTTATAATTTGTACGTGTTAGCATGTTGAAGAAATGAATGTAAAACTAAATGTTAAATATGTGTACATGTACTAAGCAAATCCCTTCAGGTCACAAACTTCAGAATTAATTATTTTCACTGTATATTTCATCCTTCCAGTGTCCTGAAATGACAGCCTTGGTTCCTAGCCAGGGTTTTGGAGCAAGCAAATGAATTCCAGGAGAATAAGGTAAGTAGTTCTTTTGTATTCCTGAATTACTTTTGATCCTACAGCTCAACAAGAATTTATAGACCGTGCAATGCATTGCCAGGAAATTTCTACAGTCAGAGAGTTTATTATCTATTCCCATCTCAGCCCCTGTGAAAAATCCATGAAAGGAACATTTAAAAGCCCCAAAATTGTGTGTGACAGCCATTCTTATGTGCCCATATTAGAATTAGGTGTGTTTGAAAGCAAGAAAAAGGGAAAAGGAGGAAGAGAATAGGGTGGGGTTTTAAAATGCTCTGAGGTGACTTACATCTTTTAATGAAGAGGAATGGAAAGCTCATGTTCTCTTTCTGGTAGTCCCAGTGTGTAGTCACCCATTTGGAAAGCCTGTGGCTATTAAAAACATCAGTATGTTGCAGCTTCTATTTAATCTGAGACAGCTGAGACTTTGGTACTGCACTCTGCCATGAACATCTGCAACGCTGCAGAAAGGGGTGCACAACTCAATAATAGTTTTCTTTGCCATTAGCTTTCAGTAAAATCCCTTCCTGTTCTCTGGGATACACCTCAGACTGCTTCGTATACACAGATCAACCCTCTGCATCTTAATGTGTTGCAGGATCATCTGATTAAAATCCGATTCCTTTCACTGCTCTTGAGTGGATGCCCAAAACCTGAATTTTCAATGTTCCTTCATCAGACTGGGTACTTTGTTATCCTTTGTACAACCAAATGCTGATAACTATACTCTTGATGCTGCAAAACACTTAAATACATGCTTAAACTTACCTGCACGTGTGCTTTGATGCACAGCAGCCAGTGCTCAGCAGTTTTTGGGTCCATTAGCTGGGGGGAATCGTTTCGAAATATTCTGTGTGAACTGCAAAAACCAAAATTCTTTCAAGCAGATCAATGCAGAGGAAAATATTTCTGTTGGTTTTTCACCTTTTTTTTCCCTTGGGCAGGAAGGAAATGGAGTGGAAAGATAGTAAAAGATCTGATGCAGAAACAATGTTCCTATTCCTTACTGACACAGCAAACTTACACATTCAGTGTGATAAAGTATCCTGCACTGTGATCTTCTCCTCTCTATATTCAGATTCACCCCATAGCTATATGAAAAGCAGGGAACTGTAAGAATAGCATAAAACGAGAATTCACACACACTATTTAATTTTTCCATCTTATCTTGGCCAAAAAATTGGCACCCTTTACAACAGGATTGGATAGTTGTTTTAGACGTGCTCAGGAATGTGACTCCTTCCTCTGATTCTAGATAAGAAAATATACAAATAAAACTGATATACACATTTACACAACGTACAGGAAAATCTGCAAGAAAAAGTATTTCGGAAGAAAAAGATAAAATAGATTATAGAGAAATAATTGTCTGACATTAGCATTATTTAGGAATGCATTAATTTACTGCCTTAGAAAATTTATTTGAATAAGAGACATATTTTTTTCCATCTACTGTGTGCAGAAATATATAATTTTGTCCAGTTTCATTACAGGAGGTAATTACTCTCACACTCATATACATGGGCATGTACTAACAGAATTTCATATTAGTCTTTGCCTCTCTTTTCTCCCAGGGTAGAATTATTGACTGTGAGATTTTACTTTGATTTTTTTTTTTTAATGAAGTAGAGGTTGCATTATTCATTTAGCTAGAAAAATATATGCATTTATTTTTCTTGTTTGGTTTAAAACCAACGAATTAAAGAAATTTTTTTCACACCCTTCTAAGGCAGGTAGAGATGAGGTACTAATTTGAAGACCTTAATATCACAGGTAGTGGCAGACAGCATTTAGTATTAAGGGCTGTAGTTTCCTTAAATCAATTATAGTAATGTGCCTATTATCCAAATAGGAATTTCAAACCCATTTATAATACATTAATAATATTAAATGAAGGACTATATCTACAAAAGCATTTAGAAACTGCAGTACTGCCTAAAAGCCCAGTGTGAGATGAGAAGTGAACACTTCATTCTCCTGCTTGTTGACCACTTGCCTTCCTCAGGCTTGTAAGGTTTCTGCAGATCAGTGAAATCCCAGTGTAATTAAGATTCTGAAGTGCAGAGCACTGAGGTGCCCCAAATCCATATCTAGAAGTTTCATTTCCGTCTGCCTAGCCTTTAGTGTCAAAACTGGCATGTGTTTGAAAGGTTTCTTTGAGGGCTTCTGAGAGTATGATGATCCTACTGCAACACCTTGGCCTTTCAGCTCCTGACTCCGGGACGCCAGAGGCTCAACTACATTTCCTTCCCCTTCTTGAGGGGAAGACTGCATATTTCCCTATCTCACCCTGTGGCAGAATTGCCTTAATTTCTCTTGCTGTTGCATTTTGTATGTGGTAATTTCACAGTCATCAGACAGAGAGACTCACCACGTTCATTACTTCCTCAGGCATTAGGCAGAACATGGGAATTATGGGGTGACAGCAAGTCACAGCGCCAGGAATGAATCATGTATCTTAGCAACTCTGCATCAACAAGGAATCCAATTGCAGAACATGTCCTTCCCATCCCACCAGCAGCCAATTCCCTACAGAGTCACTCTTGCTTTCCCCAGCCAATTAAAAAAAAATAAATCAGTGCTATTCATCATCTTTAGAAGTTGCCAAAAATCTTGGAGGCTTAGCACCTGAAGAACTATATTAGACACAACTATCTGCATTTTCAGTAATTCTCCTTTGAAAGTCTTGAGTTTTCATCTTGTGCTGAACTGGCACAGCTTCACTTAGTTTTCTCACTATTACAAGTTGCTGTTATCAAAAAAACCCCAACTTGTATTAAAAATATTGGTTAGCACACCTCCATACAGAAAGAAGCAAGAAAAAGAAATGATTTCTCCTTCAAGTGAATGCTGCCTGTGAACTTGAGAATTTGATAATTTTAGCTATAATTAATCTAGTGCAGAGATAGAAGGGCTAAATCATAGTGCTTCTTCATGCTTGCTTTCTACTAAATGAAAGAGAATAGCTAGCGACCTTTTGCCAGCAGCAAAAATAAATTGGTATGTTCAGCCCACTGTTTAAATGGAGGAGAGAAGTGCTCTGTAAAACACTCTCACCAGCAAGCCCATCCATTCTAAGACTGTTGCCAACTTCTGCCTTTAAATGTTAGGCTTATCCGAAGGCCCTACAGTGATAGGATTCATCACTAACGTCAGTAAAATTTGGAGCTGGACCTAGTGATTACACCAGTAAAATAATAGCCAGCTTCTGGGATGTGGAGTCCTAGCCTGTTCATGGGAGTGGGTGAAAGAGCAAGGATGTGAGCTGTCAAATGGATGATCAAACCCCTCCAGGGCACTGGGGGAAAGGAAGCTGTGGGAGCCAGAGACATGCACCAGGCAAACTGCAGGTGGGAAGGGCACCCATGGAAGCAGGTGTACCCCTGCAATCTCTTTCAATAGAAAGGACAGCCTGAAGGAGAGACTTGGTGTAGAGGACATCTCATGGCCTTGTTATATTGATTCTTGATTTATGAGATGACCCAGGACCCAATAACTTAGTTATAGGGAATAATCTAATCCATGGTTTGTTTTTTAACTCTGGGGTTTTATGCTAGATATGGCCATGTTTGAAATGACGTGTGGTTTTGTATCCACTGAGCATTCTCTACTACTTTACTAGGAGTTTCACTTTGACTTACAAAGGGGTTTTGATTTCTTTATTTACTGTTGCTTTCCCTGACGGGAGGAGGTGATTAGATGTTGCTGTCATCATACTGCTACAAAACTAAGGCCAGAAACTAGTTTGTCTTGTGAATACATCCACCAAAAGACTGAGTATTGCATAAATGAATAGCCTAACTGATTTTCCTCACTTACAAAGAGCTCAGTTAGGCAAGAGGACAATTAGCATTTAAGGTGCAAGTTGGACACAAACTTTTAGGAGAAAAAATCCCTCTTCCCTTCTCCCCCCAAAATAAAAGTCAGGCCATATGGATGAAATTTTTCAAACGATGATGTTGATTTCTGGTAGAGTTGAAAAACAGGAGTTTATAGCAATTTATCTATTTCTACATTAACTTAAATGATGAACACTTTCGGCAAGATCTATGAAGACAGAGCAGATATGGCTCATCGGAAAACTCTCCCAGCATCTTCCCTTGCTTTGATCTCTAACGAGGGAACTGCTACAAGGTTCCTGACTGCTTCCAGAAGAGCCCATGTCAAAACCTAGGTAAAATTTATTGTGCGGAGCCCTGGAGGCCCTTTAAGATGCAGAAAAAGCCTGGATATATAAAGGAAGGGAAATGTGATACCTTAAGTTTACAATTTGCACTTTCTTTTCGGTTCTTATGGTTTTGCTAAAATTAGAACCATAGGCCACTTTGTACAATTCCCAAGTCACTGTAGCATTACACTGGGGGAGTGTATACACAAGGGATATGCTCTGCGTTATTAAAAATACACAATCTCCCTCTATTATACATACTCTCTATATATGTATATCTAATATGAAAATATGTATGGAAAAGATATATCAAAAAACAGGGAACAAAAGGAAAATAAATAGGGAAAGAAATCTATTCATTGTAGGGAAACATGTTTACTTTCAATTTTGAAAGGTTGGCTGATAGTTATGAGGAAATCTAGACACGTCACTAAACATGATGTCAGTGAAAAATAACCTCTCTGAAGTACCTGCAAAAAACCCCCCAAAATCTACACATGATTCAAATAGGAGGCATCCCAAATACTCACCTAAACTAAGACTAAGTGTCTCAAGATGGGTTTTTTTGAGTCAGCTGGTTTCTTGCATGTTTATATCTGATAACTGCAGCATTGCTCCCTTACTTTTAAAAGCTGTGCAGAGTTCCTGTTTCTAAAAGTGAACGAGACACAACCCTTTCCATTTTCTCTACCAGAATTATTGGCTAAATCATGAAATACTACTTTTCAAAGTTGTATCTTTGGAATCTCATTGAAGGCTATGCTTCATCTGAGAAAAAACATGCTGGCAAGCTGCAGTTAATATCTATGTGTGGTCAGCAGTAAAATAAATTTGGCAGGCAGTGAAAGAAATTCATATTAGTTCTGAAGAGCTGACAGAAAAAATATGACCCATTTCATAATGACTAAAAAGCATTTCCCCCCAAGCACCTCTCCCTGTAGATCTTTGGGAAAAGCTGTGGCAAGCTGCAGTTCTGACTCACAGATAAAAGTCTGAGAGCAGGTGCTGTAAAGACTGGTATTATCCTTCAGAAGGGTGAATTAGTATTTGATGATCTCACTACATAGATCTGAAAATGTTTGAAAAAAAAGCTAGAGAGTAATTTACTGTCATTCTCCAGTGGATTGATAATGGACCCAGGAATAGCTTAAATTCATTTATTTGGGTTAATACTCACATGACAGTAGAGAGAGAAACATAATTTAGAATGTGCTTTTTTTTTTTTCCAGATGGCTAACTCCACATTTGTTGGTAATGATGGAGAGATAATAATGCAAGAACAGAAACAGAATAAATAGGAATTCAGAGAACTAAGACCCAGTATTTACAGACATCAATAAGAAAGACAGATTGGTATAAAATATCCAACTATTCTGTCCATTGTCACAAGCTATTTTAAGACAGAATTTCATTCCTACTTCTCATTGAGATGCATCTACAGACCGAGTGGCATCTTTTTTGATAAACCAAAATAATATGTGTCTGGTTGCCATCTCTGGATTCGTGTTCTGTCACTCCATTTCATACCCAGAGTTCCTGAGCCAATGGCAGTGGCAACCCACACATATCGGCCTCCTCCAGCTTTGTTTACTGCCATTTGTCTGTTTTCCCACTCCTTTTTCCTTGCTCCCTGGACAGCTATGTGAGCTAAATCCTGCTCCCAGCCCTACTTCTGTAACTCCACAGTTGCCCACTGGAGAGACAATTTAAAGTCTGTATGCACTTGTGGCAACCTGCCCTCCTTTGCTGGTCCAAGGTTGGTTATGAAAAATGCTGCAACCCCCAAATGAATGAATAACAAGCACCAAGTCCTCATTAGACTCTAGAGGTTTTCATGGATTTCTTTCCTTGCAAATCAAAATCCGCATAACTCTATTGCCTTTCATTTTTTTTCTTTTTTATCCCCCCCAGTGCTTATCTGGTGCTGTGAGAGCTGTGGGCACACCAGGAGGCTCCTTTGAAGACAGAAGGCTCAGTTGAAGAACAGTTTAAGAACATGTAGAGCTTTTTCACTGACACAGGACACTGCACTTGTCCAAACATATGGCATTTTAATCACTGATTGACTGATTATGCCAGCAGCTTTCAGGGTTATATTAGGCCTTGTTCAAGTGTTAGAGCAGCTTTTCCAGTGCTGATCTTACACCTCTGCCATGACATCATTATTGGGATCCTTTGTAAAGGGCTAAAATGGGAGACACAGTTTTCAGCTTATGACAGTTCAGGCACTGAAGTCACTGTGTAAGGCAACAAACTGGGACCTGAGGAACTTCATTTTCCAATCAGGAAATTCTCTGCTTTGGTAGCAAACTTCACTGGGACTTAGCTGTATTGTGCTGGTATCCTCCCAGTGTCTTCCCCTGCTCTGGGATGTCCACTTAAACCTGGAGAGAAAAAACCTTCTAAAGTCCATCATCTCTGCCGCATCTAGCACTGAATCTGGATTTAATGCTGTATCTAAATAGCATGCACAGTCTTTCCAACTTACTGGCATCATGTTGTAGCAGTATTTTGAGCATGGTAATGATCTTCTGAGTTTTGTGTCCATCTAATTTATTTCCTACTTCCTGACTCACAGCATGAGGCAGTTTAATTATATTACTTGAACATTTAATTTAGCTTCTAAAGCCTCAGCACTGAGGTGTGAGGTGTGAGCTCACAACTTCTGCCAGTGAGCAAAATCAGTCATGGATCATACAAGTTCCTCTCCCCAGTGGCACCACATCAGCCACAGCCTGGAATTACGTGGAGAGCCTGGACACTCACGACAGCTTGCCAGACACAGAGGCTTGGGCAGACGGCTCTGAGATGAAGCAGAAGTCGGGGTTGCAGTATTGCTTGGGGTGCATTTAGATTAAATTGTCTATTGGCTTCCTGACAAAGGGCAGTTTTATCTTTGGATTACTCCAGCACAAAGAAATATACTCTGTAGGGACCTAGAGGAGTGAAAATCTGTAAGATAGGATTTCATTAGGAGAAATTGCTGCCTCAAGAGTGTGTCCTCCAGACACTGTCTCAAAAAAGTAATTTAAGGACTGTACAAAGTTCTCTCTCTGTAAAGGATCTGCTTATTTGGGCTACTACCAACCCAGTGTTCTGCACTGGTAATTCCATGGTGAATGCAACATACCACAGTACCAATTAATAGCAATTGATTAACTTTGCACATAGTTTATAACAGCACTATGTGCAGGAATATAGAGTCTTCAAATGTAAGTTTTCAGGAGAAAGACACCCTGTCTTATGCCCATCACTCTGTGAAAATTTCAGGAAACTGCTGTTCGAGTTCCCAGCTTATGTAATTTTATGTAATTATTATCAAAATGTGACTCAGTATTACACTGAAGAATGCACATAGCTATAAACTGTGTGCCTGTTTTTATTTTTTTTTTCTGGATTCTATGACCTAAAAACTTAAAAAAGAAAGAAAAAGGAAAAAAAAAATTAAAAAAAATTGTAAAAAACCCCTCATCTACTGCCCTGATAAAAACCCAAGCAAACAAACAAAAAGCCACAAACAAAACCCCCAACTTGGGTTGATATTTGAAAACAGCCTCAGCTGTAATAACTGATAATTCATAACACTTCAGTCATTTTGGCTTTGAAAGTCACTTTGAATACAGAGGTCTGCTAAAATTCATGCAGCTGTCTCAAAAGATAGAAAATAATGTAAAATTGTTCTAAGTAGGTGAAGACAATCAGATTTATTAAAAGGACATGGGGTACACAGTTAATGGCTGCTCTGATAATCTCTGCCATATTCGGTGCCTTAGTGGTGTTAGATGGTCTTGGCTTTTCCCTGTTCATGAAGGTATCGCTTTACTTCACAAATAATACACGTATATTTATTTATTTGGTAGCAGGATTTTCATGCTAGTAAATATATTATCCTTTGGTAGCACTAAATTCCCTTCCTGGAGCAGATTTCCAGCACAACATCAAATATAAACTAGCAACAGTGCAGGAAAGCCTCTCCAGGCAGGCAAAAGGACATTGCAGCAGCTTGTCCATGTGATCCTCCTCGTTTCTGTGACTGAGGATATTCATCATCTTGACAGCCACACTTGAGAGAAGATCTATAGTTTCTCTCTCAGTCATGTGTCTCTGGAGCATGTAGAATCATAGAATAGTTTGGGTTGGAGGGGACTTTTTAAGGTCATCTAGTCCAACACTCCTGTCAGATCAGGATGGTCAGAGACTTGTCCAGCCTGACCTTGAATGTTTCCAGGGATGGAGCATTTACCACCTCTCTGAGCAACCTGTCCAGTGTTTCACCACCCTCGTTGTGAAAAATTTCTTCCTCATATCTTAGTCTGAATCTACCCTCTTCTAGTTTAAAACCATGGCCATTTAACTGCAAACTTGTCCTATAGCAGCAGGCCCTACTAAAAGGTCTGTGTATATGACAGCACACAGTTTTCTTCTGCTTTCTAGGACATTACAGACGTATGGAATGGACGAGCACCTTTAGCCTTGTTGGAGTCCAGGACATGCCTCTGGCTGCCCTGGGGTGTCGGACACCTTAGTGTGGGGGTCTCAGACCATGAGAAAGCCCAAAATAATACAGTTTTTGATTATAGCCCTTGGGAGAAATTACCAACATTACGAGAACTACAAAAACCCGCAGTTCGAAACATATTAGTAGCTTAGTTTATCACAGGGTGAAAATGTAGAATTTAGATTTNTGATAGAATTTAGATTTTTTAAATGGACACTGAGGAGCCAAAATGGAGGATTTTGGATGTGGTCACTCTTTTTCCTTCTTCTCCTCACTCCTCCATGTTTCTTGGTGGTGGTGGCACATTTGGATTGGTAAAGGTAGAAAATGACATGTTAGAATTAGTGGAAATGTATTGGTATATTACAGTAAATAATAAAACGTTTCAGGCAGTGGTTGGATTGTGATACAGGTACAAAAGGAACAGAACCGCCCGACCTGGGGCAGTTCCTGCAGGGTTTCGGCTGCCACTCAGACCGCAGCTGAAGCTGAGGGCTAGCTGAGAGATAAGAAACAATAAACAACCTTGAAACGGAACCTGCAGGCCTCTCTCGTCTTTTCTGGCTCTGGGAAAGGGCTTTAGAACAGCTAAAAACCACCTGAAGCAGATGTGAGGAGTAACAACTCCCACAAGCCTGATGGCTGCTCCACTAAAAAATATCTCACATCAACTTTATTCAGAGTATTTCTACAGATGAAGGTTTTGTAGAAAGAAAGGAAGGACCCGTATGTCCATATTTGCACAGTGAGTATACCAAAATACAGAACTGGAGCTGAAACTTTTAAATAATCCCAGAGGAAGGGCTTCAGTCATGTTTTCATTAGAAACCCAGAAAAGAATTCATGGACATGCTCAACTGATACAAAAATCAGTTCAGGCGAGGCTGGCTGTGCTGTGATAGGGATCTTAATTTCCCTTGAAAATGTGTTTTTCTTGAAACTGAACTGAGTGAAATTGTACTAATTTGGCAAAACACTGCCTGAGAGGGAAAGAATTTTTACAATAATGCAACATGCCACTTTTCATAAGAATTTAATTTTAGGTGTTTTATTTAGCAATTTCCTATGGTATAGAGGAATACAGGCTGTTTAAATTGATTTGGTTTCAAGGTTATTTTTCTGTTTAGTATGAAACTTAATTTGGAAATCTGAAAACCCACAGACAATCAGACTTTCCATTCTCTACCTCACTGCTCCTCAGATGATTTGTGTTATGTTTTTCTAGGCTACTTGCTTTCCTTACATTGATTGGTGAAAATGAGAATTTATAGAAATTGCGCATGTCATAGTTGATAGAAATCATTGTGTATGAGGTGCTTAAAAGCCTTTGAAAAATCTGACTCCAAGTCTCTATGGAATAATGTGAAGATACGGGTAGATAAGATTGATGAACACAAGTTGGGCAGAGAGAAAAACATAATTAGGCTGGTTTTGATGTTTATCAGAGAGGAAGGAGCCATGACTGAAAAGCAGGCATTTAATCAGGGTGGAGAGACGTGCTCACAGCTGTACGCTCGCTGCAAGCAGACCTTCCCTTGCTCCTTTAGGAAGCTGTTTGTCGGGAGCCAGTGCGGAGCAGTGGAAAGCCACAGGGAGAGGAGGCACATACGGATCACACCTCAGCTCCCCGGGTGCTGTGCCAGCACTCGGCACTTCTGTGGCGGGGCTGTCACAGGGCAAGAAATGAAAACAGAGGGTTTGATGTGTCTGATAGTCCCGTGAATGCTCCCCTCTCTCATGGAGCTTGGAAAGAGGCTATGGGAGCTGAAGCATGGTCTTAAGCTGTTGTCCTTTTTTAATTGGTGGTGGCACCACTGGGAGTAGGCAGACGCAAAATATTGGGTGCGCTGATTTCCCACACTGTGCCACCCAGAGTTTGGATTGTGATTTTTAGGGATTTTATTTTTCAAAAACATGTGGGTAGAGGGGTAAAAACATAAAAGTTTTCTTCCACTCTGAAAACATCCATCCATCTTGTCAGCCAGCGGCAGTCCGTAAGACAGAGGGGAATGGCAGATTCAGCATCTTGAAAGGACTCCGCACAGAGCAGGAGAGTGGAGTGCAGACTAAATCAGCTGCAGGGATGTTCCAGTTAAGTATCTTACCCAGCATAGAGAAGCCAAGTTTGACAGGTTTTTTAGTATGACAGCGACTGAGCACTGGCACACTTTTCCCAGAGGAGTTGTGGAGTCTCCACCACTGGAGATTCTCAAAAGCCATCTGGATGTGATCCCAGGCAGACTGCTTAGCAGGAAGGATTGGACCAGATGACCTTCATGTGTCCCTTCTAGCCACAGCCACTCTGTGATTTTGTTGTTTAACAAGATGATTACTATTATTGTTGTGTCCGCTTGCTGTTTCTCTGTAGATAGCACAGCAGAAGCTCCTTCTTTCAGCCTCTGGGCTGTCTGCTCACATCTGAAGCTGCTCCTAAGGCACAGAGAACCTCTGGTTCAGTAAGGCTGTCAAACTGTGACCTCAGAGGCAGCTTATGGCTAATATCATAATACTGCATTTTATCTAACAGCCTCCTCACTCAGGGGGAAAGGAGATAGTATTTTCCCTATATTTTCACTGAGTATCTATACAGGGTGTCCCAGAGAAGACAGTTGGGTTTGGCTGCTTATTCCCATCACCATAAATTAGAAATAAAATTAGCCTGAGGTGGCTCACACAAATACTACGAAATTGTTATTCACCCATTAGTATAAAGCATCTGTTTTAACTACAGAATAATTACAAGCAATAAATTTGTGCAATTTTATGTCTTTTAGTTCCAATTCTAGGTTTAAATTACCTTAACAACAGCTGTAATGATTTTTGCCTTCTTGGTCATGCTCAGTTTGATAGATGGATGGAAAAACATCTGAACACTTGACGTGCACTTTAACACCACACAGCCACTGCGCATGGGAGCACAAGTCATCCTGGTGGTGCCAAATGTGGGTGTATGTTGACACAAAGCATTTGGGCAGTTTTAGTGCTGCTAAGAGATGCCTCATCTTAGCAAGTGAGCAGAGCGTGCATCGAGCATCACCCTGGCAGTGTTTCACAATCAGGATTCCCCTGAGATGTGAGGAAGCGCTGAGTAGTTTAGGCCGTCTCACACTGGTAGCTGGAGGTGGACCTGGAGGTTGAAAACCAGCCCATTCCCCCAGGTCCTTTCCCTCTCCCCCTTTTTACTGAATGCAAACTGCCATTTAAATGTTTAACTCTTCATCCCCTCAGATGTTATCTAGAACAGCTTCAGGCACTGCCACTGTAAATGCAGCCTTAAACACACAGGCAATAAACATCTGGAAAATGTGTGCAAGCATCCCTGATTTCTACTGCACAGCTCTAGACTCACAACACTCTTCCCCCTCACAGAGATATGCAAGGCTGAGCCTCTTCTGGACAGGGTGGGGGCAAGTGCTTCTTTTCCTGATATAGGACAGTAAATTAGACCAGAAGTGAGGAGCGCAGCAGAAAGACGGATGTACTGCACTCTCCCAGCTTTCTGTGGTGTCAGGTGCTGAGAGAGGGATGGTAGAAGACGCCACTGTTCAGCTAATGCACTTTCAAAAGGCGGTACCAAATACTTACACTTTTTATCCTCCCCAGATACAGCTTGTTTCCTTGAAGACAGCGTGGCTCAATTCAGCCCTGGTATAATTGTAGTGGCTTCAGTTGCAACCTCCTTATAACCAGGCTAAAATTGTTGTTTTGTTCCACATTTTCTTTTTCCTAACCAGCCGTAGCTCTATTGTCCTGGCTTTTAACACTGGTAGCAAACCAGCAATTGCTGCATGAAGTGTTTTTGTTGTCCATTTGCAAGGGATGACCTTCCTTTTCACTCGACACAAGTCTCCAGATGGAAATGTAATCTTTCACAGTTGAGTGGCTTTCAATACACAAGCAAAGGCAGAGTGAAAAAACTTAGCACTGCTATTAAAGCTGCTCTCTAGAAACAATTACTTGTCTTAATAGGGATTAATATACGAAATAATCATTGAAAGAAAGTGAAGTCACTGCAAAGCCTGTCTTGCAGCTGTAATTTCTTTCTGCAAATAGAACTGTGAAGCTACTGGCTAAGTCAGGCACTCTTCATTGAATAGGCAAACAGCAGAGTGAGAGAGCAGAAACAAGCTACACGGGTATCCATGGGAAGAAAACCCATTTGTTTATTTGTTGTTAATGATGAAGACTGCAAAATACATGCTGACATACAGAAAGCATATGCTACAAGGAGTTTGGTGGCTTTTTAGCAGCAGGAAGTTTACATAAGACTTCAAATAAAGGACAAATGACTAGTGTGTGCAGAACACTAGAACGAATAAGAATAAGCTAGGTAGTAACTTTTATTTGGTGAATTTTAATGCACAGTAAGTTCATTAGGAGCCACAACAGTAAAAAATTAACAACTCAGAGATGAACTAGCATAATCAGCTCGATTAAATGCAACCTTTTGAACCACTAATAAGATTACATTTCAGTGAGCTAATCAATGCAATACTGTGATTACATGGAGTTAAAATAGATTTTTAGAATAGAAATCAGGCCAGTCATTTAGATGGAATTAACAGTCCGCCTTTCCTCATTTTATATTTCTTAAAATTCAAGCTCAGTGGTAATAGCTTTACAGAATCCTTTCTTCATTATGTTCTGTCTGTTTATTTGCCATTCACTGGAATAGTCTTGTTCAGCCAAGTGAAATGATTAGTAGAAATCTCATGCTTTGTTGTAATGTGTGGAAAAGTGACAACAGCTGGGGAGATGCTTGTCTCATTTGCTAAGGGGCATCAGTCACACAAAGATAGTAATAACTGAGCAGCCCAGTCAAAGCCTTCTTTAAATGCTGAGCGTTGACCCTGCAATGTGTCCAACTCAATGTTCTGGTGACAGTGCCGGCCTGCTCTGTTGCAGAGTCATCTCTGTCTCACCTGTCTCGAGACAGAGGCTGTTCACCTTCCCCAGCTTCTCCTTGGAGCTCAGGAAGTAGCTCTGTGCTTAAGAGATTGGCTGTTTGGCAAGGCATGTGCCCTGGACTCGGCCAGCAAGTCCCACTGAGCTGTATGGCTTCCCCGAAGAGCAGGCACGTGGCCAGTCGTGGCACTGCCACCCTAGATGCCACACATGCCACCTGCTACAGGAGCACCTCTGTGTGCTGAGCACCTGGAATACACAAAAATAGTTCACATCATGTATTGTTTTTCTCTGAGTTTTTTTATGGCTGTTTCTTGATCTTAAAAGGTCCCAAGCCCGAGCCAAGAGACTGGACACTCCTGCGGATTCGTGTTCAGGTTGTTTATTGTTTCTTATCTCTCAGTGTCTGGAGCAAGCACAGCATGACCCGCTCCGCCAAAATTCACAGCAGGAATGACGACTGAGAAGGCCGTCTNGGAGTTTCTGGGCTGCCACAGAGATGCAGTACCAAATGCTTAGCAATAATTGTTAGGTTATGTGATAACAGCTCATCTGGACAACCATAAACATCCACGGACATCATCCCCAAACCTGCTCCTTTTTACCTTCCCAGCCAGGCTGTCTCCTGACTGCCCACTGCCCTGCGCCCTTTGAGCAGTTTTTTATCTGCTTTATACTTTTTTTTCGTTAAATCTTGTCTCCTTCAGTTTAAATAGTGATTTTTTTCTGGTGGTACGAAATCACATGCTGTGATCTAAGGGTAAGTAAATGAAAACTGTTCTACTTTCTCATCGCAAAAAAAAAAATCATACGTCTCACGCATCTTGCTTCAATCTGCCTTTTCCCACTGCAAAAAGGTTCTTTTTCTCTCTGTCAGGTTTCAGAATTTTGTGCATTCTGAGGTCAGATGACAGGATGCAATGTTTATGCAACTGGCTTTTTAATCTTTCTCTTTAAAAAAAGCTATTAATTTGCTTTTTGATGGTCATGGTATTTACAGTACCTTGATTCAGTGTTCATTTAAAATAATAAATTAAATCTTCGATGCGTTGAGTCAGAGCTTTGGGACGAAGAATATCCTATTTCCCTCTGTCTTTTTTAACCTGTAGAATCTTTTTACTGTAGAATAGTTGAATGCTCAACTATTTATTTCTATTGGCCAGAGAAACCTCTGCTGCAATCTTCTTTGAAAACTGCTGCAAACTGTGCTGAATTTAATCCCATTCTCTTTACACCATTGTCCCCTTTCTTTTTCTTTTCTTCCCCAAGACTGTTGCAATTTCCTTTGCATGGTTAATATTTGCCTGAGCAACAGCAATTTTCACTTTATCATTATTCTATAATCTCCTAATAACCTTTTTAATATCCCCCTAGTGCAAGCTTTATTATTTTTTTTACTAAAATAAATAACAATCACAATATTATTATTAATTTTTATAAAGATCATAAATTTATAATTTCTATAAAGAGAATAAGCAGACAAATACAATTGAAATAAAATTTAAATGCCATTTTTTCGGCAGATTATTGTGAAATTCTTGCTGTCATCAGCCTGGTTTTCTCCAAATTACCGATCTCCTTCAACCAAGAGCTCAGGTTAGGAATCCTCTCCCCAAATACAGATGGTCAAAGATTTTCTAGTTGTTCCTCAAAGCAGAAAGGTTGGAATGGCTTTCTTTGCTCTGCTTGACGTGCATTTAAGTATATGTTAAACAAAAGCAGTTACTGGGTTTTCTGGAAAATCACAGAAGCTCAATATACACTGCGAGCAAAATTCACTGTTTTCCATCTATACCCAGTGAGCAGCTTCATGTTGGAATAAAACACTGTCCGCAAAAGGCATATTTAGATCATTTTGTTGTTCTCTTGTGAACTCTGTGTAATAACTGCAGAGGAAAATAGCACACTTACAGAAAATAATGGTGTTACATTGATGCTGTCTGCAGAGCTACAAAAGATCTGACAAAGGCTGACTAAACCATTGAAATGCAATTTTTCTTTCATGTTATCAGTTCAAAATGCAAATTGCACTTGGTTAGTTTTACGTTTGTGACACACCTGCCTGGAAATGTAATTTGCTTAAGAGGTAGTTAACTTCTGTGTAAAAACCAGAAATTTAAGTCTCTGAGTGAAATGGATCTATTTACATGATATATTTACTTCCAAATATGGACTATTTCTTTCTTTTGCACTTGTGCAAGCATTGTAGGTAGTATTCATCTCTGTCCAAAAATGATTTAAAGAGTCCTCCAATTTTTTTTAATGTATTTTTTCCAGACATTTATTTTAAGATTAGAAGAACCTCCATAACTTTTATTGCTTAATCAAGACACATTCAAAAAGAAAAATGCCTAGGTTTTCCCACATTCTCTTCTGGTCTTCAACCAATGACAAAATCCCCAGGTAACTCCTTCCTGTTGATCCAGCTACAACGCAGTGATGACAGGGCACAGCTTGAGTACAGGACCACATTAACAATTTTGGAAGCATGATACGCAGAAAACCAAGGAAGGTCTGAGTCCCTACCCCAGCCTGTCTGCTTTTAATTTAAGCCAAACAGAGTTTTGCCATTCATCACTGTCAGACCTTGCAGCCCAAAAGCATGAGTTCACACACTTAGACAAAATTACATCTTCAAAAAAACCTCGAGGGACCTGCTGTGGAGTAGTCTGGCCATAGTACAAGTACGGAGAGGGAAACAAGCACCGGTACTAAATCAGCTTGCTATTTTGTTTCCTGCTTCTGAATAATGGAAAGCAATCAAGAAAGCACTTCTGGTTTTCTGTGGATGAAAAATGAATCAGGTATCACATCAGAAAAGGCATCATCAGCTTCAGCAGGATCTGCTATCACAAGTTTGTCATCAGCACATCTGGCTGGCAGGTGAGTACAAGAGTGCTGGTGAAGCACAGGACAACAGTTTTCTACACAGAAACAGCAACTATTTCTAGTTATACCCACTTCTTTTTGCTTCACTGCAGTCTTCTGAATAAGTGTCTGAAAATCTGTTTTTCTCAAAACAGTGCAGAAGAAGCAGATCACTCCTTCAAAGATGAAAAGAAACAGTTCTTCACAATTCTGCATCTTCCAATTTTATGAAGAATGTTTATACATTAACAATTTAAAAAATATTTATCGGGTTACAAAGAAATCAGGTTAGAAGGTTTAGCCAAATTTGTCAGCTGCACTTCGTCTTATACTACTCTGTCCAGACATTTTTGTTTTCTTTTCTCCTCTGTTCTTACTTCCTTTGAAACAACCCCTTCCACTCCTCTATCTCTGCATAGAAATTTTCTTCCGCAGTGTTTTCCCTGTATTTTTGCGTAGAGTTTTACATGCCTGCAGGCAACCTGTGAGGAAAAAAACTGAAAGAGCAGATAGCAAAATGAAAGCTAGAAGACAGTAGGATTTTTCCTCAGGAAAATTACAGACTGGTACTTGCTGCTAATGGAAAATGCTGTTTAAACTACTGGACTGTACTGGCAGCAAATCAAACAGGGACCAACCAGTTATAAATTAATTTCACTTGGATATTTTGAGGGTTCAGTGCTGGGTCTGAGATCCCAGAATAGTCTTCCAACAGGAGCATGCTACCACTATAGTAAAAGGTTTGTCCTGGAGAGTTGTAACACCAAGTGACTGGAGGTCCTCTCCAGATCTATTAGGTCGCGTTCCCAGTTGCCCAATTCCTTTTCCTGTGCTGAAATTTCTTCTGATTCTACATGGAAATTCATGCATTCAAGCAGAAAAGACAAATAAAAACCTCCATGCTTGTATTTCTCTGTGCAGCCTTAGACTGGCCACACGCACCTGCCACCTCAGTCACAAAGTGGAACTGGTGGTAACTCTTCAGTGCAGCAACACTTTGTCTGCTAGGTCTGCTTCCCAAAAAATGAAATGCATGAATTACACTGAACTGCAACAGACAGTAACACAGGTTTTGTTATGCTGTTGTTGTTACCTTACAAATTTCTGTCTCTTTTTGTGAGACTCAGAACATCTGTGAGTCAGTTGCTTAAAGAAGGTAATTAGCTCTTGATTAACACTTACACCTAATTTTATATAATTTCACGTTTTCTAGTTTTCCAAGCTTAGCCTACTCTGATTCTTTTTGTAATGAATGCACAGCTTTGTCTCACCCTGTGGCCCTCTCAAGGGAAGCATTCTGATGCTCTTCTGCAGCCTGGTTCTCAGACACACCTCGTTGCACTGTTCTGGATACCAGGGTGACTCTTGCTAGGGCTCTATTTCTCCACGTACACTGACAAAAACCTTTTCTAATGTATTTTCAGTGAACTTCAAATTAAGGCAAGAGCAGCCCAAAACTGTCAAGTGCTCTGAGGACACAGTAGGGGCTTGACTGAACATGTGTGAGGCAACTGGTGTTGTACTTGTTGGTGACTAACCCAGCATAAAAGACAAGAGACATGAGTTCAGAGCTATGCACACGTCTCATCTGATGGATGTCTCTTTTTTGTTCCAGATCTACCAGCCCAGCACTTTTCTGGCTTCTTAGACATTGCACATATATGTGAAGTAGAAAGCCCTTGGGAAGTCCCCATCTATGAAAATACATCCTCCCTCAGAAGAAAGAGAAGAAAGAGAGAGAGAAAGAAAGAAAGAAAAAGAAAGGAAGGAAGGGAGGAAGGGAGGAAGGAAGGAAAAAAGGAAGGAAGGAAGGAAGAAAGTAAGAAAGGAAGAAAAGAAGGAAGGAAGGAAGGAAGGAAGGAAGGAAGGAAGAAAGGAAGAAAGGAAGAAAGGAAGGAAGGAAGAAAGGAAGAAAGAAAGAAAGGAAGAAAGAAAGGAAGAAAGAAAGGNACCCTTTTTTCTCTTCGGCACCAACCTCTTCATCTGGCAGCAGTCAAACATGTATTCATATTTTCATTTAAGTTCTGTTACCTTTGGAATTCTGTAAAGCTCCTAAACAGGTAGTTTTGAAGATGACTGAAGGTCATATATTTTGGTTGATGGCTGGAACATACTGGAAGAATCAAGTGTCAAATCAGGCTCTAAAACATAAACTTGGTTTGAATTTTTGCTTGTTACTGAGAACGTATGTTTGGGTAGAAGCCCGAGGGTAAATCACGCCCTGTCTTTAGATTTGCATGCTTTTATATATTCAGACCATTAAACCGTAAACTCTCCAGGTAAATGGGAAAATCATCACTATCAGACTAGAATATTAAATATCAATTTTGGTTAGTTGGTACCTGAGGAAACAGCTCAAGCTTAGTCTTATGAGAGTACACTTACTTCTGCCTATTTTCTCCCTGTCTTTATATGTGCTTTATTTTCCATGGGTCACCATGCCCATCAACTTTCACGGGAGTTACCACTGTTAAGATGTGGGTGATGATAAGCTGTGTAACTCTGCTGCTTCTGGTCATACTTTACCCTTCATAACTGCAGCTGATGAATACTGATCTCGTAAGTCCTGTCCCTGTTCACTGGCTCAAGGTAAACAGCCTTTTCCTTTCACACTTTCTGTCAAAGCCTTTCTGACATGCTTCACACACAAAATCTTTTGCTGTCTTTCTTGAGACAAGGAAACCTTTGCTGCAAAGTTAGAATGACCTTGATTTTTTTTTTTCATGCTAAGATTACACTCCTTACAGGTACTGCTTTCCTTTGAATGGTTTGCTCTGACTTCTGATTTTACAAGGTCTTCTTTATCTCTTCATCCCAGACTAATTCATTATAAATGTCTACAGCCTGTCTTGGATCTTGTCAGTATTTGTACTAAGGTGGCTTTCCCAGCTGCTGCTGCTGCTGCCATTGCAGTTCGCTGTATATCAGGCAGCTGTTTCCCACCCTCCACACCCCTGGCAATCTTTCTGCAGTGATCTGCTAAATATTGCTGACCACCAGGTTAGACCGGTTCCAGTTAATGTCAGTCGTTTTTTGCTTGGCTCATTGCTGATACTTATTACAGAATAACACAGATTAACTTCAGCGGAAACCTTTGGTCTGGTCACAATGTCACACAGTAAAACCTTCCTAGCACTGATTTTCCTTTCATACTGATAATCTCTCAGGTTGGACAAATGAGGTGGTGGGCACCCTTTGAAGGTGACACTCTAAAGAGCTGTCTGCAAACATGCACTTCTACAGTCTAAGCAAGATAAATTACCTGCTTATCTAAAGGAAGCTATAAGCTTTCATCCCATCAGTACATCTGAAATAAAAATGTTTGTGGTGGATAGACATCAACTAATTTAAATTTACAGTACCTCTGTGTTAATGACACAGTTAATATCACAGCTTTCCTGCAAATATTTCACAAAGTCCTTGACATTAGAGCAGACCAATGTCTACGTCTCAGTTCCTTCTCTTCAGTGAGGAAATATCCATGTAACCCTGTCCTAAACATTGCAGCAAGAGAAACGAGTCAAGATTTCACGGCCCTAAGAGCCAGCTGCCAAAAGCAAATTGCAGTGTGTACAAACCTGCTCCCATTTCAGTGGTACTGACAAGCAAAGCTGAACCTCTCAGGGGTCCTGTTTCTCTGTGTGCTAAGCTGACAAAGACTTTAACACAACCAACAGTGACGGCATGTCAACCAGTCTAATTGATTTCTCCCCCAAACTTAATCATGGTTACCTCCCAAAGTAAGTATCTAGACAGGGGAAACATTGCAACTTTTAGATTCACTGACAGCCTGAGGTGTGTTTTCTGAAGGAGAAGGAATCAAGCTGGGCTGTGCAGTGACTCAACCATTTTCAGAGGACTAGCCTTTGGCTGTACTTCAGAGAACACTTGCAGCCTACCTGAGCAAGCACAGCCACCAAAAGAGGCAGTCCTGCCCTTCTCCCCAGCTGTTTGCTTCCACACACCCTCCTTGTGCCAGCACACAAGCTTTTTTGTGCGCTATTCTGCAGTACTGAGCAGACTGAAGAATAAAACTTTTCTTTGTTTTTGGCAAGGCTGTTTTTCAGCTCCCAGAGTCTCACCTGTCACCCAACTACACAAATATTTGTGCTGGCCCAAAGACAAGGCAAGTTTGAGGCCACAGGAACTAAAGCCTTCCTAGCTGTAGTAATCTGCACAAACTTCTTAAACCCAGATAATCCACCAGTTGTCCTTGGTCAGCAGTGCTGTTTCTCCACGTAAGGGTTGCAGGCCCTGTTCCAAGCCCCATGCCACACCATGACACAGCCATGCAATGTCATACCTTTGGTCTTTGCAAAAGGAAACTGCCATGAGTAAGTGATCTGCCAACAGCAAAACAGTGAGAACCATGGGTCTATGAACAACTCAAATGACAGTTTCTCCACACGTTAAAATGAGATTTTCTAAGAAGCATTTATTTTTACAGAGTAGCCCTAATTTCTTTTCATGCAGGCTGGTGTTTTTGTTCTTTAAACTTTACCTGGTAGGAGCCCCTTTTAGGAGAGAACAGAAAAAAAGAAAAAGAAAAGGAACTTTGTAGTCTCATTCCTGAATAGCTATTTCATTCTGGTTTTGCTATGTCTTTTCCATTCCTTGATGTTCCAGCAGTAAGAGAGCAAAGCCCAATTACACTTAAAGCTGTGAAATGAAAACAACTGAGAAAGCAAAATAGAGAACAGCAAGTGGTCTAGGAGAGCACATCTGGCTCTGCCCAGGGAACACAGGTACCCTGCCACTTTGTTAGGCTCATGATGACTGGGCAATTCAGCAGCCAAAACTACCTGAAAATGACAGACTGTGGCTATTGTTAAAAGCAGAAAGTGCCTTTCTGTGTGTAATCACTTTATCTTCTCCTGGAAGAGGTGGGATGTCTGTGTGCAGGGATGCTTCAGTCACAGCTTGAGTGCCAGTAAAACCAAGGAATGAAAGGACACGGGTTACGGGGGGCCCTAGCAGGTGGTTCAGACTGGATGACCAACTACTACATTTTAGGGACCTGACTTGCATTTTGTCTTAATACAAATGCAAGACGGTACTGAATGGTACAACGTGTCTAATGAATTTAACTGCAGCTGCTCGTAGCCTTACAAGCTTAAACTGAAATAGGGGGAGGCAATATTGTTTTGTTGAGTCTAGTGCTCAGCTGTTTAAATGAACTTGCTGAATAAACTACACTGAACTTGCTGAATAAACTACACGCAGGCATCTGGTTTGGGTTTTTTGGTTTGGTTTGGTTTGGGTTTTTTAACTTTTTTAAATAATTTTTTTTCCTCAACTACTAAACGTCTGTAATGTTTGGGGGCAGATTTGAGAAAAGTGCCCTAGTGCAAGACAAGCTGTGATGTGCTGATGACCTTCATCCCGCTCCCTGGAGCCTCCCTGGAGCCTCATCCATTCATTTAGCAGACTCACTCTTCATCATGGACAGGGTTCATCCCACTCACCTTTAATCATGAAGGTATCTTAGAGAAGCCATTTTTCTTGTCGTCTTCTGTATGAAGAAAAAAAAGTGGTCTCAAATTAGTTATAAAACCAGGATTGTAATCAGAAACAGAGGCGAGTGTAGTTGCAAACACTTAAAGCTTTTTTAATTCAGCAGAGATTGTTTTGTAGTTACACATCTTTGAAATTTAATACTCCGATTACTTTAAGACTTGCAAGTTATGGAATGAAAAATAATTTTGCTTTTTGTTACTTTTATATATTGAGTTCATTAACTGCCATTAAAATAATTCAGGATTTACAGAATTAAGCAGTACATGTAGGAATTACAGTACTATTTAGATTTCTTGAAAAGCCATGGCTCTTTCTTCACTGCTCCCTCTATGATTATTTTTATTTATATAACCAGATTTTTGACCACCAGTGTGACTTGTTTGTGCCTCTAGGCAATGAACAGATGCACCTGTCTTTCAAGCAGTAATATTGTTTACAGGTGATAGTTTCTTAGTTAATTTGAGTCTAGAACTAATCTCCTCCAAGAGTGTTTTTTTTCTGTTTAGCTCTTCACAATACAACGGTCTTCTGTTGTAGCCTTGTGCTATACAAGTAGTCCAAATGGGTTTCCTTTGTTTTGATTTCCCAAAGGGTGTCTGAAACACTGACCATTATTTGAAGCTTGTTCTGCAGTGGGCACTGAGCATTGTATAGACAGGTGTTTACAGGACCTTCAACCAGATTAAAAGAGAGAAGATTTGCTAATGTTGCACTTCCAGGAAATCCTTCCAGCTAAACATCTGTAGTCATAGCTAACTTTATAATATGTGTAGTTTTCTGGGGATCAGACAAAAATTTAAAAATTATTATTTACTTATTATAATAAATATTAATATAAGACTAATACAAAACATAAAATATTACTGTTTTTAAAACATGTTGCTAGAACATTGTTAATAAGGCTTATCATGCTGATTTTCTTATTGGTGTAATTAATTGAAATGCAATTAGCACCAGGAGCTGTCATACTGCTCTTTATCTAGATAAAATCAGTAATCAATGTATAAATGTATTTTATACCTATAGCTGGGCTTCTAACAGGTAGTAACTTCACCCACGAAGAGTTTTTCCTTGATTCTCAAAGATTAGATACTTCTGGCAAAAATAATCCATTCATTCAGTTACTATATTTAAGGTCTCAGGTGTCTTTTCTATTTATTCACAATCTCAGGAGTGTTTTGTGGTCCTTGTCATACCTTCAGACATTCCAAAGTTTGACTGATTTTTTTTTTATTTCAACATGCTAAGGTACTGGGCTGGTTTTTGTTTGTTTGTTTGTCTTCGTATTTCTGAACAAAGAAAAAATATCCTGAGTCTTTTTGGAAGTCAGAATGAGCATCTTGCAGTCAGATTGTCTCAATTCACTTGGGCTCTGTCTTTGTTTGTTGGCGCAGTGTGCCATCATATGTGATGCACGAGCAGAATGGCATAATTTTCCCCAATTTCACTTAACTCCTTACGTTATTTATGCCTTTTTATACAAAGGAAAGCTCTCGTAGGTGAAAGTAAGGGATTTGTTCCAACATTAAGCAATGCTTCACCAAGTGCTTAATCGAATATTCGTTTATATTTGTCAGATCACCAGCTCGACATTTCCCCTATTTTAAGGGAAAAACTGGATTTGGTGACACGGAATGAATGTGGAGGAGACCACCTTCAAAGAGGAAAAAGACCCTAAAACTGGGAGGACAGGACAGCAAACACAGCACCAGTTCCGAGCCCAAGACCACCACCCCCCTTGGCCAGAGCTCATCCCTGTAATCCCCCCTTGGAAAGTTACCCGCGGCTTTTTAGAGGCATTTCCCGACGGAAATGCTGCTGCCGGGCTTGGCGAGGGACTCGCGGCTGGCAGAGGGGGACAGCGGAGGGGAAGGTGCCCTGGCAGCGACCAAGGCGGCACAGGCGGGTCTGAGGGCTCCTCTCCCCGCCAGGCACCAGGTGGCGATGCACGGCCAGCCGAGTCCAGCGCTCCCGGCTGCTTCCCCGCCGGAGATGCTCCCTGTCTGGGGAACATCCCTGGGGCCGGCACTGCCCTCCCGCGAGCTCCTCTGATGGTTCTAAGCACGGGATAGTGTCGGGTAGCTCCGTACTAAGCTCCCCGTCTCCCCACTGCTCAGTGGGCAAATCTCTACTCACCTGTGAGTTGCCACAGTCTGTCATTTTCAGCTCTGTGAGAGCTCGCAGATTCTGTTCAGAAAGGCACAAGATTCATTCCCGACATTTGTCTCTCACTTTAATTTCTCATTTGTTTCCAAAACGAACCCTGAAAAAATCATTACTAAATGCGGCAGTTTTCCCTGAGCGCACCCTGTCTGAATATTTGCACCGAGTACATACAGCTTCCTTGTGAGGGGAAGAGGAAGGACACGCACTGATCTCTTTCCTCTGGTCACCAGTGGTAGGGCATGAGGGAATGACATGAAGTTGTGTCAGGGGAGGTTTAGGTTGGATATCAGGAAAAGGTTCTTCAGCCAGAAGATGTTTGGGCACTGGAACTGCTCCCCAGGGTAGCAGTCACAGCACCAAGCCTGACAGAGCTCAAGAAGCCTTTGGACTCTCAGGCACAGGGTGCGATTCTTGGGACACTCCTGGGCAGAGCCAGGAGTTGGACTCCATGATGCTTGTGGGTCCCTTCCAGCTTAGCTCATTCTTTTACTCTGTGTGGTCCTTTGGGCCAGCTGAGATGTGGCAGCAAGAATACTCATGCCTGAGAACTCCTTTGGATGACTGTTCCATCCAGTCATCTTGAAGTGACTTGCAACAACCAGAGATCTCCAGTACTCTCAGATGAGCTGCTTAGACTTCCTCCACCATAAAGAGACTTTCAGTCTGTGTTCTAAAAGGCTTCGTAACCTCAGACCATATTTCCCAAGTTTGGAAGACCTTCGACAAATCAACCCCTTTGAGAAAAAGATGTATGAATTAAAAATATTAATGCAGATTCCACCTCTACCTACAAAGGAAGATGGAATTATTTTTCTAGAGTCTACCACTGAGGCTTCTGTAGCTGTGTTTTCATTTGTGTCCATCCTTTCCATCTACTTACAGCCCAACAACATCTGCTTGCAGCCCAGCTCTTTGCAATTCAGTTTGAACACTCAAAGCTGCTTCTTAGGAGGGAAGTGAGAACAAATTTTCCTAAGATTTAGAAGAAAATATTATCTAAGTTAAATATGGGCCTTTTTTTTTTCTTGCATTCTGTGAGGCAACATGGTTCTGCAGTACTTTCATAATCATAAGCTGCCTTCAAAACCACATGATGGGTGAAATTTCTGAGTTACAGGATGAAATATTTTCATTAGTCATTTCAGTTTTGCTGGATATAACTCTGCAAAGCAAAATTCACAAAAGATGCATGATTTCTAAAGCTGCCCTGAGAAGGTTCAATATTGAGCACAGCTCTGCAGAAATGTTACCTATCATTAATAAACAGGTGATTGAAAGGGCACCTACAACTTTTACTGACCTCTCCTGGCCTCTCACACCCTGTTAAGAATACTTTCTACTGGCAAAGATGAAGGAAAGAAATGGGAAGGGGTGAACTGCTCAAACAAAGAGAGAATTTCAGGGCACTCAGACATGATAACAATAAAAAGGTAGGTAGGTTTATTTTGGCAGGAAGAAGCTGTGACTAATCATGCACAAAGGAAGCCTGTATAGAGTGGGAGTTTGAGGTGCAGGTGGGGAAAGAAAAGGATGACACCAGGAGAAAGAACATTAACATGACAGAGAATTTATATTTTCAGTGTCTGTCTGGGTTTCCTTTCATGATGCCTCAGCCTGTGTCAGTAGTAGTCATTAAATCCAGAAGCTGCCACGATGGCAAACTTGTAGCTACCTTGAAATCTTACAGAGTTCAAAGAAGAACGAGCAGATGGTCCTTAGATGCTGAGAGTTTAGATTCGACTGAAGAGGAGGAGAAGGAGGCAAACAAGCCCATTATCTGCCAAACCTACTAACAGTGCTGTATTCACAATTACAGCTCTACTTAAAAGCAAGCCCAAACTGTTCTCTAGGTCAACATCCAAAAAACTAGTAAGAATCCAGGAGTATGCATGAACTCCTCCTGAAGTCTCTCCATGCCTGCATCTTGGACACCAGCAGGTACCTGCAGCTCCTGGGTGCTGTAAATGCCATCATGGAGCATGAAAACACAGACCACAGCAACATTTTACCTCCCCAAGTTGTGACCCCCTGTGCAGGTCTTTAAATTAACTAGTTTTTTACTTAGAAGTAGAAATTTGCTTGCCAAATGCACTATAGTTTTATATGCTCTGCAGAGGATGAAAATTCTCAAGTTTATTTTACCTTAAAGAAATGAGTTTCCTGTACCTAAACAAAAGCAGGAGTCACCGCAAAAAGTTCAAACCTGTCTGTTGGTGGTTTGCTTTTGTTTTTCTTTTTTTTTTTTTTACCTTCAATTGAACAAGCTGTCATTCTTCTAAGAGCAACTGGGCTTAAAACCAAGACCCAACTATATATTGGCCTGGTGATTGTGTGATATCAAAGTGGCTGGCCTCGTGCATAAGCAGCTAAGGGCAATTTGTCTCTAGATCACCTGTGCAGACCACTAGGGAGATGCTTCCAGGGCTTGGAAATCCCAGAAGAGGTGAAGAGAGTTTATTCTGTGGGCCTCATCTACATCTGATGAACACCCATGCCACTACCCACTCTTGGTGCAACCTGAGAACCAACCCCTGATTTTCAGCATTCCCATGACTGAAACAGAAATGGCCAGAGCATGCCTGAGCAGAGAGGAAAAAAAGAAAAAAGTTCACAAGTGTTAAATAAATGCTGGGAATTACCTGAATACTGCATTTTTAAAAATAAACCAGACCTGACCTTCTAAGAACTCTCTGGAGGGATTTCAGCTCAAAGAAGCAGCTTGAAAAGATAATAAGTAAAAGTGTCTCAGGAGAGAGAATAAAATATTTAGTCTTTTCAGATCGATGGGAAACCATCAATCAGGTAACTGTTGCAAAGATAAAACTGGATACTGTGTGCTGAACATCACAGAAGGACACATCACTGAAGGGAATGTTTATAAAGAGCAGAAAAGGAGGGGACATCCATGCCCTGTAGATTATTGATTAGTTTCTTGGCAATGTCTGTTCTGCATTGATAGCTAGGAAGCATAAGCCCAGCTCAGCTAAGAAAGCATACACAGGTGAGACCACGCAGTTAAGCCAGGACTAGGTGTTCAAGTCCCTCCCTAGATTATACCAGGCTCATCAGATTTTCTGCTGGAAGACTGTTTCTTCATTTGGGCCTAGAACCAAAATGAAAACTACCAGAAGATGAAGATAACAAATATGTCTTGAGCTATGAAATAAAAAATACGTGACAGATGTTTTTGCAGGTCAAATCAATCTGAAGCAGGCTTGCTAGCTGGCTTATGAACATTCTGGTCTGAAAAATAAAATGATATATTCAATCATCATCATCTGAAGAATGAGAATATCCAGCAGTTTTACAGCATGGAGTCAGTAAAATTCTTATCCTTAAGACTATGATTTTACTTTGAAATTTCCAAAACTATATGAATGTCCCCCAAATAATCCAGAATTCAGTCCTGTGGCATTTGCAGGACTTTTCTTGACATCAACCGAGATCAGTACTGTTATATCTCTGAGTTATATTGTGTAGTGTAAATTCAGCTTGGCTCTGTAGCTGAATTCTTAACACACACACACACAAAAGAAGTTCAGAGACAAATGAATGCATCCTGAGGCTTACAGACATATTCGTCAGCTGTGAGAAAAACAAAAAAAAGAAAAAAGAAACTAAAACTGCAGTTCTCATACCTTTATAATTTTCAACAGAAAATTTGAATGGGGATCATCCATCCCTGCTGGGCAATTTCTGAGAAAGAATCTGTTTAATTGTGTGGCTGTTACACTCCATATTGCATGCTTCGAAATTAAAGTAGGAAAGCCTGTAAGTTATAGCCCAAGCCAACTATTCGTCTAATCGGTGTATCGTGCTTCTTGTAAGTCAGTAATGAGTTGTTGGAAAGGTTTCTCTAAGCTGTATGGAATGGCCTGGAAAAGATCCAGTCACTTTACACATCTGAGAATGTCACCAGGAAGAGAGGAGTTAGATGTACAATGCTATTGTAAGAAAATATTCGTACCATTTCCAGTGGTTTTTTACCACCCTTGAAATGCACGAAGGTGAATAATTTGCAGTGACAATACAGGGATTGTGAGTAGTAACATTTACCTCAGGAATATTTTTGTCAGATACCTGCAGCCTAGCTACAGGAAGGAAAACCCAAATTAAACCATTCTTCAGAATTACCTTATAAATCAAAGTCAACCCTGCTAGGCATGCGTTAGAACTATTCAGAGTCAATACTGCTGTGTCATGTTTGGAGGTAACTGGTTTGTTTTATAAATCTCTCTGCAAATAAAAAGCTATGCCTGATATGTCTAAGACTGTGTAAACATTCCTCATTTGTGGCATCCAAATCCTGTTTCAAGCGAAACAATTTAAAATGCTGTCTGCAGAAACCTTACAGCAAGTAATGAAGAATGTAAGTCTGACATTTCACTTTGGTCCAGTTACTTTGAGACTTTGATTTCTTGAATACTCTTCTGGGTCCCTGGGTCCCTAGTTGATGATTTCAAGGTTCAGAACCTGGCCACACTCTGCTCCAGCCTCTACAGTATTAACATCCTGTAGGAGGTGGACTTAGGGCTCCTAAAAACGCCAGTGTTCCCATGAGAGAGCTGGGATGGAGGAGCTGGAAGTTTTGGGCTGCTCTGAAGCAATTTGTACAGCAGGCATGCCCATGGGACAAACACACGAGGGACTCCCTTGCTGCTTCACAGACTTTGTGGCCAGCAACAGGAATATTATGGAGCAGCCCTGAGTAAAATATTTACTCGGCTCTGGAGCAGCTGTTGAGTAAAATATTTTGCTTCAAATATATTGCATTCAGGTGCTTCTGAAATAAAATTTTCTTTGATTTCTGATTCACAGACTTCTGCTTGAAATAGAAGAAATCAAATTAAAAGAATCAAATAATGTCTTTAAAATAGTGGCTCCTGGCTGTTCGGTGATCTCCATGTGGTACTGTTCTCTAGAATAAAAGTTTATTTGAGGACAGTTCCCATTGCTTTTCTGCTGGTGGATAAAACAATAACAAGGATTCTGGGTATAGCTGTATTGTAGCTTGCTTTATTTCCAAAATAGCATGAAGTAACTGCAGCCTTAACACCTGCACAAGAGGGAACCATACACAATTTTGCCAAAATCAATCAATGCAAGAATCCTTAAAACAATATCTGAACTGGCAGTAGAAAGAACTCCAGCTCTGATCCCTCACTGCTTTCACTCAAATAATGTATTAATTTAAAAAATGTCACCTGCAGCAATCTTTAGCAAAGCAAAGAAGGAGGAAGAGGATGAATTTAATCAGTGGGTTTTCCCTTAAGAAGAGGCTGGTTTGGTAAACCTCTGCAGGGATCACCAACAGGCATGCTGCTGCTGCTGTCCTTGTTTTTTTCTGAACTGTGCCCTATCCCTGAAGAATTTCAGCTTCCTGCTCAGTTGCACCTCAATGAAAATTGGCACCATGGACACAAAGGCGACTGGATAATTGTGTTCCTTCCTGTGTTTCCCTAGCAGCAGCTGTAAACTTGCTGGTGGGCATCCCCTCCATCCGAGTGATGGCCAAGATAAACATTATTTTGCTGTTTAAAACACGGGTTCTGAGAATGAAGCCAAGCAGGCAGCTGGAGCAGAGTTCTTCCCTCTCCCACCACCCCTGGCACCTATGATTTATTGTTTTGCTCTCTGAGCAGCTTAGTGGGCTAAGTGGAAATACTTTACCAAAGACTGGCAAAGTAGACTCTGTTTCAGAGAGGAAACATTGAGGCAGTGTGATTTTCCTTTGCTGTCCTCTTGGGCATTTTCCAGCAGCTCTGCAAAACTACTCTCACCAGCAGACAGAATTTGGCCAGTGGCAAGACCACAGCACCAGTGCCTCAAACGAACTGGAAAAGTCCCCACTTGGAGGGGTATGCCTAGTGTTTTCCAGAGGTATTTAAGACATAAAATATCAGTAGGACTCTTAACCAAAGGCCAGCTTTGGTTAGTTCCGGGTGTAGAACAATAATTCATCAGAAAATACTCCAGACATCCTGGGAAGTTGGATTGCAGCCACTTAAACAATTTCTAGGATGGTGTCAGTCAGTGCAGGCAGCAGAGACAACTCAATTATGCACTGAGCCTAAGCAGAGGTTAAGACTGGGCTGCCTCTGAAATCACAAAACGAAATTAAAAACAAAACCAGTGACACATGCAGAATGACAGCTCTTCTGCATCCAGTGGATACTACTGCCCCATCTGCTCTTTAATTGAAATCTGAAAGCATAAGAAAGAATCCCTAAAAACCCAGACCTTGAAGTCTGGAAGTTTAGGCTGACTAAACAGGTCGGGCGAGTGGGACTGGGAAATCACCTTTCCCACAAAATGGCTGAGACTGCCCCAATACACACCGAGGTGCTCAGTCTCTCCTTACCAGCTGGGAACTCTTGCAGCCCAAAAGATAGCACACTCTTCTTGTAGCCAACAGGAAGAAGAGGCTCCTACTGCTTGTACTCAGCAAACAGCCTCCCTGATGAGCACCTGACTGCCCCACCACAGTCTGTTCTCTAGAGAAAATTTTAACAGTACAGTGCCCCCAAACAAACACAATTATGAGTGACTAGAGGAGGTCTGTGGTGAACACCATCTGTAACTGCTCAGAGATACTGGTGCCAGTAAAGCTCCTGGGATGCAACACCCTTGAAGCCAGGAGGTGTCTGAACCCCTAAAGCAAGAAGTTGCTTCCAGCGGGAACATCACCCGGTGCCTTTGGTGATGATTTCCTCCATATTTCCATGGCAATTTGGAGATGTTATTTTGAGTAGAGATACAACAAAGGACTAAATGAAATATTCATCTCCAATTGCTTTAGAAAATTATCTCCATAGGCATCTTTGGCATGATTTACTAGACCCATTAAAACTCTAGTAAACATTTCTTAAGTTATATAAATTAGAGGTAAGGAGAGAAGTTGCAAATGCATATTTGCTCAGCCTTGCCTCCCTGTTGACACAGATGTGTGTGGACTATGATTCATCAATACTGTTTTGGGACTGGATTTACTTTTAAGCCCAGAAGCACATTTACATGAAATGAACAACTTTGCAATGCATTTGGTCCAGATTTTCCAAGAAAAATTAATCCTGGCAGTTCAAGTTACCCTGGATGTTGGATAGCCTATAAAATGTTTTTCTCAAAAACCTTTTCACAGCTGACAGTGGTCTTCGGGTTCATTTACTTCATTACAAAAGGCAGAGAGGGACTGGCAACATCATTCTCATATTAAAATGTTTCTGAGAAAGAAATAATATAATTTAAAGAAAATGAATCAAAGAAGACATTGCTTTTATTTTTAAACCCTAAGCAGTAGCTAAAAGGCTGGAATAAACAGAAGGACATAAATATTCTGCCTATGTTTCAACTCACTTGCTAAATGTTTACTTATCAACATTGTGGGATACAAAAGGGGTTTTAAGATGGGGTATTTTTTTCTCCCATTTCATTATTTCTATTAATGGTTTAATGGAACATCTGGCTCCAATATAATTATAATAGTCTTTGTTAAGACATTTGCAATTTTTAATACTTTGATATAACTTAATTGGTTACATTCACTGGATAATATGTGTACCTTAGGCTGGAGAGGAGAGGAGAGGAGAGGAGAGGAGAGGAGAGGAGAGGAGAATGGTGAAGTGAAAAATCACAAGACACACAATTTCTAGAGAAAATTAAAGAACCTTAATATGACACTGTTCTTGTGAACTAAGGCAACTACTGCAGATAAAGAAAATTATGAGTTTGAGAAAGAAAGCTCTTGGTTGGGAAAAAAGATAAGAAATTCAGTTTTCAATAGAAGGAATAACACTGTAAACTGCAGCAGGCTTGTCACTATGAAAAAAGCAGCGAGTTTAATTAAAAATGCTGCTTTTTCATGTAAGAACGTGCAGTCTGGGCTGTGTCAACATGCTGCCTGCCTAATCTGAGTATAAAAAGAGCTGGTAGCAGTGAGATAAACTATAAGCCAAGGCAGTGGTTTGGCTGTTTGGGTTTTTTTCTTTTTCTTTCTTTTTCTTTTTCTTTCTTTTTTATTGTCACTCTACCTCGTGGATATTTTTTTTTTTTAACTCCCAGGCATTAAGCAGCCTCACACTCTTTCTTAGTTCCATATTAAACTGGATCATTCACTTAGGAACTGTAAAACACCAAGAAGATGGATCTAGATGACAAAGGGAGCAAAGACATGCCTCTCAAATATTGAGATATGTTGGACCCAAGAAGTTTTGGAGTGCTCTTGGCCCAAAGACCTGTGAACTTTTTCCAATTTATTGCAAATTGAGTATTTGAAGAATGCAAAGGAGGGCTGTGGAGGGGGCATGAAAACTCAGAAAGGCTCTCACATACAGCAGGCACACTGAAAACACGGAATGTTTTCCTGATCTGCAGAGGAAGTAAATTTCTGTGTCATATCCAAGACTCTTACTAACCTTTAAAACCATTTGAAGGGAAACAAAACATGACCTGAAGGTCTTTGCCAATGTTAGAATGGACTCTGATGAGTTTTAGCTCGGAGTAAGAGGATACTCATGTTTGGTATACCCAAACATGGAATCAGTCAGACTAGGGGAAAAAAACAAACAAAGGAGGATTATATTCCAGAACCTAAACACACACCTCCAGCATATTTTGACAAACCTTCTCATCATTTGGGAATTATCCAAGAAACCTAAAGAGTATAAAAATCAGTCAAGGTCTATTTGTTAAGCACATTTTTAATTTCTCTAGTCGGTACATTTGCATGCAAAAGATGCTACAAACACTTTTCAAGTTATAGTTACTGTTAGGAAATAAATATTTCAATTGTTTGCAAATTATAGCAACCATGTTCTGCAAATTTCAGATCATACTTTTAGTACTATGATCTAGTTTCTTTTCCTGCATGTACCAGCTTGTTAGGAATAAAAAACCTAAAGTGAAAAATCGTATTAATAGAAGCACGAGAGACTTCAATTCTCAAACGCAATTACAGCAGCTCAAAGCCGAAAAGCTGGAGCAGAACAAATTAAATGGTGTAAGTACTAATACTTTTTCACCTTTTATACAAAAAAAAAAAAAAAAGAAGAAAGAAGAGTCGAGGGAAGAAGTTTTGAAACCCCTGCTCAGTCTCCAATGAGCCACAGTCTGATCAGTTTGTGTATGTTGATGTAGGACATGACCTCGAGTCAGGAGCAGCCCAACATCATCAGAGACCAGAGACTTCCCGTGGCAGCAGAATCAATAGGCAGTGCAAAGGCACGTATGCATTAATGTTACAGATTCTCTAATCTAAGAATAAGAAAGTAATCTTTTTGGTGACCAAAAGACAGAGAAAACTGCTAAAATGCATTTATTTTCATCTGCAAAAGCATCCTAAATTTAAAAGGAACAGAATCCTTTTTCTTTTCTCCCTGCAAATTAAGGCAGCTATTGCTGACCCTAGAGTGTCCCTAATTTTTTTTCCCTGCCAATATTTTCCTCCTGACAACTTCTGTCAAAGAACTACTGAAGAAAACAATATGAGCATATAAAAAAGTGACAGAACCTAATGTCTAGCTGACAAAGAGTTTAATTTCCTTTCAGCTCCTAAACAGAAAGCAGTGAACTTTCTCCAGCAGATGTAGTTTTAAACACACAAACAAACAAACAAACATGCATCTACTGTTTGACTATCAAGGAACAGTGTTCATTTGTATCCATTTTCAGGAGAAGCAATAAATCATCTAATATCTTTAAGATTCATGTGAGTAGAGAAGTGTAAAAAGTTAAACCTGGGGATACCACACAGGACAGAAACTCAAAAGAATATTTTCTACATTAATTCTGGCATGCAAATTTAGTGAATTTTCCCATCCAAAAATTCAAATAGAAGAAGGAAGATGACCTAGGGAAATCAAGTTAACATCAGTCCCAAGAAAAATCATCGGGAAATTAATACAAGATTCAACTGAGAGCCAGTGAAGGATGTAATTAATGCCATCAACACAGTTTTATAGAAAACATCCTTAGGGATCTATGGTTTGTTTAATGGAGAAAACTACAGGTATGTAATGTAGTGTAGTATAGTATACATAGACCTTGCTGAAGTGCTCAGTTAATCTTTGCAACATGTTCTTATAAAAACTGGCTCAAATAAATGGATTTGAATTGACAGACTGGCAGACACAAATTTAATAAACAATCATAATTGAAATCACATTTTTGATTTTTTTTTTGCATTGAAGTAAATGAGATACGACTCAATAGTTTTCATCAGTGATCCAGAGGCACTTTTAAAACTTTGATGATCAGATTTTCAGATGACAAAGATGAGTAGAATAAAAAAAATTAAGACAGACAAGCAGTCATAGAAAATGACAGACAATTCGAGAGGGATGAAATTTTCATTTTAACAAGTTTCAGTGCAAAGCACTGTATTTAAACACACAGATTACAGGACAAGCTAGCAGATGACAATATCCATCCTGGAGCAGCAACTCAAGAAAGACTCTGCCACAATAGCCAGAAATCCCACCCTGAAGTCTCTGTGTCATGATATAATAGAAAAACAGGTCCTGCAGCAGACTTCAAAGGCCTGAACACCTTATTACGTACAGCTCCAGTGCTTCATAAACCCAGAACAAAAGGCAGCATCCCTTACCCCCAGAAATTAAATAGCCCAGATGCAAGAGATGCAAATTTACTGGCAAGTGGAAACAAGCATTCACACATTCCTGTAGCATTCACATGGATCTGCTACAGATGCCAATTAAAACAGCAAAACAGGTAACAAATCAAACGTCACATGAGGAAAAGGGTAAGCACGACAGGGTAAACCCTGCTGCATTTCTCAAGGTGAGCAAGGACAGAGAAACTGTGCAGACACAAAGGCCCCTGAAACAAAGCCCAGGGCTGGAACCAGCCGAGGCTGTGTGATTCATGGCATTAAGGATCCTGGCTTCTGGGAAGGTCTGGCATCTTGTGCATGAGTAGCAATAGCCAGCTGGACAAGGATCAACTCTGACAGCAACAGCAGCATGTCTTACAAATGAAAATGATAAATGCTGAGAGGAGGTTCTTGGATTAAATGTGCTTATATTAACCTGCACTGCTCTGTTTCTTATTTCTGCACCTCTAACCCCTTGGCTAATCCCTCCTTGGCAAGGTTTCCCTGCTTTGTTCTCCAGGGGAAGGTGCAGGAGCTAGATCTGATCCTAACTAAACAGCGTCTTAGCAAAAGTATAGAGAGAGTCTTAAGGGTCAGTTTTTAGCCACTGACTCCGGTCCTGGCCCTGGCAATAAGTCAGAGCAATGCAGGCTTGTTCTAACCTGTGACAACCAATTAGGACCACCAAGGGACCACTGACCAGCAGAGTTTTAACATCCATATGAAACACTTCCCCATCCCTCTCTTACTCATCCTTTTAACATGCCTTCTCCTCGGAGTCCTACACTAGCAGGGGTATGCAGGCAGTGCTCCGAAGGCCACCTTGATGAATATAAAGGACAAGCAGAGGAATCAGGCATGAATACATTTTGTTTTTTCGGGAATCCTGCCTGAGGGGTGGAAGGCAGCAATGGCCTCTTTCCTCTTCCACAGACACACTTCACTGTGAGGATTTGCCTGCAGCACAGGAAAAGATTGGGAAAGCTGCTGTCTCTGGAACACCTAGCAGAGTTTTGATTACACAAACTCAATTTTTGGTCAGCAATTCTTTCCTAATGCAACAATTCTTACTGTCATGCCACACATACAAGTGGGAGTTTGTAGCTTCTATATACAAACTGGAGAACAGGAAAAAATACTCTTGCCACCTTATTTTACTGTAAAAGCCACCAAAAGATAAAAGGCCAGCAAAATCTTTACCTTGGGAAGCAAGATTATTTGCAAATTCTTGTTTAATATCTATACTCTTCTGTTTCACAGAGACCCAAGTTGTTACCTACTTCAGGCACACAGAATGCATTCTGAGAACGGTAGAAGAAGGCTGCTGTGTTGTAAACAGAGTGCCACAAAATGCCTTCCAAACACCTAGCTCTAGCCTTCATTGGTATCAGAGAAGTCAGCAGGGCAGCACTGTGCCAGGTTTGCCTGGAATAATGTTTGAAGGTGCAATTCTCCCCCCCTCGTCTGTGACAGCCACTTAGGGGAAGCACAGTGCTGTCCATGCTCATTTCTGGGCCCTGACACGGGATGTGCAAAGACACTGTGTCCTCCTGGAGAGAGATGAACCCTGAGCTCTTTGCTTCCAGATCTCTGCATGAGAACAACTCATCCCTTCTCCATACATATGATTGCATATGATTCAGTGAGAGCCCCGTATGTGACAGGTTAAGGACAGCAATCAGTGATACAAATACCAGTCACTTATATCTCATAATACCTGAACTTCTAAGCAGGTGACAGATCAGAGGATATTAGTACTGATGTCTGACTTCCCCTCTCCACTGAAATTAATGAGGTTCACCAACACCAGCCCAATGCCAAATCCAGGCCTATGCCAGAACTGAAATATCAAGCGGGTTTGAGGCCTCTTCATAAATGTTGCATGAATGTATTTTTCTCAGTCTGAATCAGTATGAGAAGCCTAATGAGGCAACAACTACCCAGAGTGCCAGTGTCTGCTGTGGGCAGAGAGCAGGGATGCTTATCAGCAGGCAGCTGATCAGCACCTCCAAGGGAGGCATCACCAAGCTCTGCAACACCTCCCTTTCCTCGGAGGCACACTGAGCATCCAGCTTCCCAGGAGACACAAAACCGTGAGCTCCTGAAGAAAAGCTCTGCAGCTTTTGTTTACACTTGACATTTAATATATTACATAAAATCCACTGAGCTTCCATAAAAGAAACCAGGTGATCATGAACTTCTTGAACATTTCCCCTTACTGTGCCCACAGACTGGTACAACGTATTCCTTCCTTTTCCAAGTGTTACAATGCAACAGCACTTGGTAACTCAGATTCGCCTTCAAGTGCTGTGAAAAGTAAACATCTGCCATTACCTGATTCCTGCTAATAGTGTAGCACCTGGCTTGTCAAAAAATCTCTCTCAAATAAACAAAAGCAATAAGCAAATATAGGTATCACTCACCAGCACAATAACCCAAAGGAGCAATTAGAAAGCATTTGGGGCACAAAACACGTGCTTATGACTGTACAGCACCCAGCACAAGAGAATTTTGAAGCTTGATTAGGCCGAAACCCTTAAACACTGCCACCCAACAACTAGTAACAGTATAAACACTAAGAACTAAAACACAAGCTGACCATGTTGCTATGGAAATATAAGAATACGGCAAATACGCCCTCCTGGATATCAGCCAATAACTGGGAATGGCATAAAGGAAATGAGCCTAAAATTAATTACTAAAATAAAGAGGATTTCTTTAAAAATGGAAGGAAGAAAGCCTTGCTTGGTCAGGCATCAGGAAATACAGGTGCATAAGTATTTGCACTGATCGTTACCTCCAATAATAACATTTCCAATAGCATAGTTAGGAAAAGGATGGGAAGAAGAAAAATGAAGCAAACAAACAGAAGGTAGATAAATACAGTTATTAATCTAAAATCTTTTAAAAGCACAGCTTTCTGTCTTATAAGAAACATTGTTGCTTCCTCTTCTGGTTTGAAAATGAAAGCTCTACTACACTATATCAAGATAAACCATTTAAGTGCCAAAAGACAACAAAAGTGCTATTCTTCACTGAAAATTTATACACCAGCCAATGCAAGGATGCATCTAGAAGAGAAAGATCCTCTTTGGACTTCACTACCTCATTTCCATCTGGTAACTTCAACTCAGAGCATGTATCCCCCCATGCCTGAGCCTGCATTTCTCTTACACCTCAGGGAGGGTGGCCCCTTCCCCCAGGTCCTGAGTCTTTCCAAACTCTGTGTCCAAATCCAGCCTGTGGAGACACTTGAGTTGGTAACTGAAAGTTGTCAGAGTACCTCTATGGATCAGAGAAGGAGCAATTTAAACAATTTGCAGATAAACTTAATAGAAAGGTGATGGAGAGGCCCAGGAAATGACAGAGCTTGTTCAGGAAAGCAGTGAACAAGAGGGGACAGAAATGCTTTTGCTTTCCTTTCCCCACAAAGCAGTCCATCTCCTGAGAGGTTTGCCTTCATCTATTGACAGAAAACTGCATCCACAATTTCACATAGGATCACCTTCCCTGAGGTTCTGCTGTGCTCATACCTAAGAGATCTCTGCTGGTTTGTGTTTGTGCTACTCTATTCTCACAGCTTCTGGAAATTTCCCAGTAGAGGTGATTAATTTTTCACACACAAAACATTTTGGTGATTCTGCAGGCATTTATTTTTTTGTGCTCGTATGTTCTTGTGCTGATTTTCCCCCAAAATTGTGGCTGAGAACATCATTTTGTCATCTTTCTGGTGAAAAAATGTGACATACTGGGTCAAGGACATAAGTCTGTTATCTAAATCCTAGGCAATACACTGCCTTTTGAAATACTGATATATCACTGCTTGAAGACACACTTCTGAGCTGGATTCCCACTTCAGCATGAGGAAGCAGGGAAGACATTTCCCCTTGAAACACACATTTTGGGCACAGGTACCCCCACTCACAGCAGTGGATTCAGAAGCTCCACACTTTCTGGATTGCCCTGGTCAGCACCCGATGACACAGAACACATGCAGAGCAGAGGAGCAGGCTGGTCATACAGAGATTTAAAGGGTAGGGAGCAGGAAGATACACACATAAACAGTATCTATACACCAACTCCCCATCTTGCCCTGGGTAGAAGACTGGTACACACAGCCAAGAACTGTAGAAGCCCCCATATGAGCAGCTTGATTTTAAAAGCAGATGCCTAATGAATTATATACATCTCTATTCGCATCCCAGTAACAATCTGTACTTTTCTTTCCCCACGGACAGTACACAGAAATACATTAATAATAATTTAAACGCAAGAGGTTATGGAAATTTTTCAGTAGAATAAAGTCTTATATAGCACAAGTAAAACAGACTTTATGAACAGAAAACATTTCCACAACAGGTAGGGGAAAAAAATGGATTATTAAAAGGGACTTGTCATTTTTCATTTAAAGACACCACCATCAATAAAATCAGTTCTTTGCCTTGAGGCAAGTTTCCTTAGAGGCAGACTCCATCACTTCACGTTGGGCTTGGAGTTGTGTCTGAAGCACCAAAAGAAGACTGAAGAGTTACCTGGAGTAAAATAAACAAATTGCAGTACAAAGCCTGTGGGTATCTGAATGCTGCCAGTTCCTTTGAAAAATGTTACTCTGTGTCTGGGAAAACACAATAAAGACGCTCTCGCACCTGCTAGGTTCAGCAGAAAGGAGGGAAAAGGCCACTTCATTTACATCTGTCACGTCTTATACAGTTCTCAGCTCCACAAGGGATTGGAGCACATGTCACTTCCTTCTCAATCCCACTGGAGAAAAAAGATGCTCATCAAAGTTCTCTTATCACAAAAGGAATGAAAAACAGAAAATACCGTTAAGTAAACATTGGCTATTATTTACATGAAACTGTGTGAGAAAGAATTCTGACTCCAAGGTTAAAAACAGAAGGCTTTAGCAAAAACCAGGGCAACATTACTCTTTATTAGAAGAATGGCAGGCAGGTCTGCTGCTCATTTCATTGCTCTGAATTGTCTGAGTACTTGAGGGTCATTGATTAGGAATATTTCTCACCCAGGACCAAACAAGGAAGTACCCACTAGTGGTGATTATTGAGCACAGAACAAGATACCATTCTTGTGTCCACAGAAAAACTCAAGCACTTCCAAAAAAACTGAAGTTGAGCATCATGAACAAATTGCTGATAAAGGATTGAATCTTGATTAGAAAAAGAAAAAAAAGCCAACAGTGAAATATATGGTTTTAAAAAGAAAAGAAAGGAAAAGAATGATGACTGGTGCTACTATTCCACATATTTCAATTGATTAAGATCTCTCTCGTAAAAATACAACACTAGAGGAAAACAGATCCAGAAAAAAAATACCAGCAACGAAGAGAGAACACCACTCTAAAGAGGCAAGTAGGAGCACCTTGCCAGTGCTTCGAACAGCAGTGCTTCTCTACTCCACAGAGATTTTGTCTGGAAAGCTCATTTACCATTTATACTTTATAGGCAGTGTTCCAATTAGCTGCTCTAATCACATCATTTTCTTTCTAATATTTTCAGGAAACTACACAGGTTGGCAGTGTAATACAGTGTCTGGTAGCTCGTGAAAGGGCTGTAAATGTGAGCAGAAGGGATAGAAGACATTTGTTTCCATCTTTTCTAAACTGAATTCCAGCCCAGGCATTGTTGAGGACTGGATACAATACTACGAAATCTGTATTGTATTGACAAGGTAATAATCAGAATTGAGTTCTTATACTGAACTGGAACCCAGTTTGGACCTGAGATATCAAATGCTCTATCCGCAAATTTTCAATTGTGAAGCATTAAAAGCAAATTTTTATTGCAACTCTCCAACCCTCTGCACCTGCTCTAGATAGAAACAAACTTGTTCACTGAAACTGGAAATAGTGATAAAAATGTATAAAGGGAGAGAAGAACAACAGTGCATCCATAAACAGCATCTGTCTTCAGAAGGGAAACATAAAAAGCTGGGGAAGAAATAATGAGTTTTATGGAGGCAACGAGAAAACAAAGATAATTAAAAAACAAAACTAAAACTCTTTACCATTATGATGCCCATATAATAGCTTCCCTACAGGAAAATAAAGGAACTACATCTGAATATACATGTATGGGGGAAGAAAGTTCTCTTGGCACCAGAAGTAAGTGACAAATCTTTTTTGCTTGTTTGTTTGGGTGTTTTTAAATTCAGATGAGCACCAAAGAGACTTGACCTCAGCTCCCGTCACCTTTGCTGCCCCAGCAGCTTCTCTCTGCCTGTGCTCCCCAATCTCTAAGATGGCATGCTTGTTTCTGTAGAGAGAGGAACATTTTCCCTGTCTATCTGTTCAGCTAAGACAGTAGTGTTATGAATGGATAATGTGGGTTTAAATCAGCTCCTGTCTTTCGCCCAGGCCTCTGGCAGCAGGCAGTAGCTGTATTGAGGTAGCCAGCACCCCAAGACCCACTCTTATTCGCGAGTTCTTTAATAATGGCTGATTCGGTCTATTATAGGATGAATTATTTATTAATAGACACAAAACTAACAGACGTAAGACTTAAAGCAGACTATTACTACACAGGGATAAGACGGAAAGGGATACTAGTATTATACATGGAGTTAAAGGTACCATTAAATTTACAGCCAGCTAAGAACTAGTATAACCTAGGATCCAATGTTTCTTACCATCTAATTCTTTGATGAAGCCCACATTGAAAAATCCTTTCTCTCAATTCCCATAGAAGTAGGCCTGAAGTTGCGTCCAAGCTTTGAGGAGGAATCTTCTCACACGTTCCCAAGGAATGTGTAAGAGACTTCTGCCTTTGTGTTAAACTGCAGTACTTTTATAGTGTAAAAGCAGGCCGTCTGGTCACCTATGTTTGTTTATCTCTTCCCACATCTGTTAAGCTGGCAGACTTTTTGGTGTCAGGAGAGGATACTTGCTGGACCTTGTCCGCCTGGGCCATCTCTCTTATCTGCACCAGCTATCTGTGGTGGGAGAGGGGTGATATGCCCTGCCACAAGTAGGTGTGGTAATTAATTTCAGTTTTATTAAACCTTTCCAACAACTGCTTATAAGTGGAAACATTACCTGGCCCATGCAGCAGTGTTCTGCTCACCCTGCACTTCCCCAGCTCTCCCACCACCCAAGCTCCAATACTCATTACCCACCTCAAAACATCCTCTCCAGTTGTGTAACTGTATGTGGTGCAGACATCAAGCTGTTTGGAGAGCTAAAATGCACGTAACTACCAACCATTACACCTTTCTTCCTGCCCATTAGGAACATTCTCCAATCTCCAGTTCTCATGTGTTTTTAGCTTCAATTAAAAACCACTTCTGAGGAATAATACCACACCATAACCAAAGTTCTGGCAGATGGAATCCATCCCCTGGTCTTGTAGGCAGTGATGGACAGAAGCGTACCTGTTCCTCCATCTCTCCAGACACCCTTCCAGTAGGAGAGATGCAGGCATCCTCACCCAACACCCTGTCACCTCCTAGTGAAAGACAGAGAGGCAGCTGAAAGCAGACTGCACATATAACTACTGCTGCAGGGATAGCAAAGATCCCATTTCAAGGCTAATCTAAAAACCCTACTGTGCTGTGCAGGGAAGTCTGCCAAGCTTTAAGAGCAGGTGACTGTGTGCCAAAGGCCCATTTCAGAGCAAAAAATGCCAGGGTGTAAAGATTGCTTCCTCTTCTTTTACACTCTGTTATTGTTAATAATGCAGCTAAGTTTAAAAAAACTGTGCACCCAAGGTCTCTGGTGGGAAGCAAAGCCCTTGCAGATGAAACATCTTAAGCCAAGAGCTTCCTTTCCTGCAAGCCCTGTCTGAACCACCAGCTGTGTCTGCCAGAGCGAGCCTTGCCTTAATTCCCTCTCCAGACAGCAAGGTCAGGCTGGCAGCAAGACAGTTTTCTTGGAACAAGTTTTTTCCAAAAAGGCAAACACAAACAGCAGCCCATGAACAGCTCCATGTAAGCAGTAGTGGAGCTTTAAAACCAAGCGTTTCAGCTCTGTCTGCACGTTGCCTATGGCTGCATGCCAGGGCCCACCCCTGCTGCTGCTTCTTCACCTCCCCTTCTTCGTTGAACTCACCGAGCACATATTGTACAGCAGATGTGTGGAGCTGCCTTCCCTCCTACCTTCCAGCCACCGAAGCCCTCAAGTCAAGTCTCTGCTGAAAAAGCTCTCAGAGACTGTCATGCCCTTGACCTTGTTTGCTGTGCTTATTTCTGTAACTGTTTGTATCACTGAAATGAAATGCCCCAAACATCCTTTCTGTAGGATCTTTACCAGGTTTCATTTTTGCCCCCTTCCTTGCTCTCTCCATGGTAAAACCAATGAGCAAATCCCTGGAGGTCCCACCTGCCCCCAGCACCACTGCTACACTGTTCTCTCACTTGGGGAAAGAAATACACTGTATTTTTTTCCTGAGAAACAAGACTGATTATGATTCTGGTGCACAGTTGAGAAGTATGTAATCCTACTTATCACTTGCAATAAAAGTCTGCAAGACATCAACCAAAAATTTAAGCTTTCGGGTGCTAATTAGAGCAGGCTGGCTGATATTTTACAAAGTTTTCTTCACATTTTTGACCAAACACTTAGCAAAGAATATTAAATAACAACAACAATCATCATCATCAACCACACAAACAAACAAAACCCCAAGTCAAACAAACACAAAAAAGAACGTTTTGGATTCTTCAGACTCTTAAAAAAGCACTTTTTATGAATTCAGCAACCCATATCGGGTTAAGATACATGTTCGAAACAACTTAAAGTTGATGCAAAATGCAACAAAAGTTCTTTCCCTCTAAGGGCACCCATAGAACAGTTTATCTGTTTGAGTCACCTCAGTTTTTCTGATGGCATCAGAGGAGACAACAAGCCTACCTCCTCCAGACAAACCACTAAAGTTAGCAGATGAACACTAAGCAGGATGTATCCTTCTCTCTTGGAAGGATTTGCTTAAGTTTCTCAGTATTCTGTCTACATCTGTGTGCACAGAATTGAACATATACCATTCTCCTGGGCTGCTTTTCCTTCTCTTTAAGGAATAACACAGGGCTGAGGAAGTGTCAGAGTATCACGCAGCCCTTGTCACTGTCAGTATTATTTCATACTGTTTTCTTAGCAACTCCTGCTGAGATTCATAAACTATTTGCACATAAGGATTACTAATGAAGTTCAGTCTCATTCTTCAGCCCCCCTCCAGCCCACAGTGCAAAATATAGCTGTACTTTGGGTTTAGAAGACTGACTAATCGTGCAAGATACCCATCATTTATCTGTGGAGAAGGTGGCAGTTTCCACAGGAGGATTCCTGCCTTTTTCCCCCTTTTTCAGCTCTGCATCAAGACAGAAGGACTATTCTGTGGACAGTGAGATAATCAAGGCTTCTAATCACAGAATTTCAGAATGGGAAAGATTGGCATTGGTGCAGTCATGTGGTCCAACCCCTTTGCCTGGAGCATATTGCACAGGATTGCATCCAGGTAGCTCTTGAATATCTCCAGGGATGGAGGCTCCACATCCTCCCTGGGTAACCTGTTCCAGTGCATGGTCACCCACACAGTAAATCAGAGCCTTCAGTCCCAAGGGAAGTATTAGGAGGTTTCAATGCCCTACTCTTTAGGAAGACTGCTCACCATTTAGAGGTAAAGGACGATTGACCTAGCATTTATAGTATGAAGCTGGGAGTAAAGATGCACCTTAAAGTGCTGTCCTAACCTAAATTTTAATATCTTGGCACTGAGAAAATTCGCTAAAGTCCAATGAAAGTGATGATGACACAGATCTCTTGGAAAAACTTGGCTAACAAATTTTTACAGTTTTCTGGCCTTTCACAGATCAGGTAGCTATCCCTTCCAGGCTGTATTTTACAGTCCCAAAATACTTGGTGTTAATATTCATCCTCTACTAACATTTTCAAAGCATCATAAAAGTCCTGCTACATTTCCACACATTAAACAATTTTCAGGTTTAGAGTCTTTTTTCAAAAGCCTTTGTAGATAAGAAGAGACAGAAAGTTCCAAGATAGGAAATATTTGTTTGTGCATCGAATATTTCTCTGTGCAGCCTTTATGAAGAGCACATATGGAACACAGAGAGGAAGAAAAGCCTCGCAGAAAAGCAAACCTCTAATAAATTGGTTGCATGTCAGAATCTGTCAGCTCTGTGACTCATTCTGTGGTCGTTTCTACTGTAACAAATTATTGCTTTTCCAGGTTTGAGTTTTCTCTCTCACTCACTGTTTTGCTACAGCCCTGCACGAAATAACCCAGCACTGAGCACCCCACTGCCATATGCAGTTCATCATCAGCAATATAATTTTGGCAAAGGATGGATAAGGGTGGTAGTGCAATGCATGAATAAAGCAATATTAAACAAATAAACAACGAGCAGCAGCAGGTGGATTCAAAACAAACGGCAGGCCATAATTGCAGCAGGCTATTTTACACTGAGGCATCAGCTTGAGTCCTGCCTCAGTTTGTCAATGTTACTGCCATCAAGCAGCCACTTAGTTTCGTATTTCTAAACGTGGTAGTGGCCAAAGTTGTTCTGAGAGGGAAGATCCAGAGCTTCAAGCACACAGAGCACACCTACCAGCACCTAAGGGCAGAGAAGAAGGCAGAGTATCACTGTCTCCCTGTTCTCCCTTTCCTCACAATGCACCTTCTCTTCGGCATTTCTGTTATCCTTACTTATTTATTATACAATATACTATTTATTTAGCTCAGCTCCACTACCATCCTCTCTGTATGTCTCCTTTGCCCTAGCCTTTGGATGGTTGGTGCAAAACCTAAAAGTCATTCCCTAGAAGTCATGGCAGAACACTGTGAGGTATCAGTGAATGCTGGACTTTCCCCAAACACCTGAGATCGCCTTGAGCTCCAGGGTGGGTAAGAAGAGAAACTGGGAGTGCACAAGTAGACATAAAAAAAATAAAGGAGGCTTCTGGTGTGAAAAGGACAGGCTGGAAGACGTCCCTTGCTGGGCATTTCTATAGTGTTTCCAGAGTCTGAAGGAGAAAGAACTGGCTTCACTCCCACACTTTCCTTGGGCACTTGCCATGGGGTCTTTAACTCAATGGAAGAATAAATCAAAAACTCAATTAAAAATTGCAACTCAAAAGCATTCCCCACCTCAAAGCATACCCTTTGTCCCCTGTAAAATGACTGCTGAGGTAGTCCAAGGTGAGTGTGACAGGGAAGAGGCTTCCTGAAAGTCAGAGCTGATGCAAGAAGTATGAATTCACTAGTATGAAATGAGATATATCTAGTACAAAGTTAAATGATTGGATTTAGAATGCCTTAACCAGAACATACCTCTTTTCTTCCATTCTAGTAGATATTGGTTTCCCTCTGTGTTACAGACTACAAGTGACAAAAGGACTTCTAATAAATAGCAATTAAAAAAACAAGAGCAGAACCAACAGATTTGGGGGTTTATGGGATTCTGATATTTGAAATCCCCGAATCCCTGGTTTTGGGCTTATCAGATTTTGGGATTCTCAAATTTTGGGATCCTCTCACCAGGGCCAGCTTGGGATTGGTGCTAGGATCCACCCTGAACCTGAGGAAGCAGTGCCCAGGCCCAGCGTGGCCATGGGGTTTGACATTGGAGATTTGGGGTTTTTGGGATTCTGATGCTGCCAATCCCCAATTCCTAGGAATTTTGGGATTCCTACCAGTGCCAGCTCAGGATCAGCACTCGGATCCACCCCAAACTCGAACTCAGAGGTGCCCAGGCCCACAATCTCTGTGGTGTGGCTGCCCAAAAGTACCGGGCAGGCTGCAAAGACAAGAACCTGCTCCCAAATAAAAGGAAAAACCAAGAAAATCTTCCTTATCATGTCCATCACACTGACTTTTGTACTGACATCTCTAAAGCTAAATGCTTGTGAGGTCAGACTTTAAAAGTGTCCAGAAAAGGCTGCTACTTAAATTCAGAGGTGAAGCATTTTAAGTGTTAGCAGAGTAACCCTGACTTCCTGGAAAAATACTCAGACAAAAGGTTGTATCTGTGTGCAACCCTGATATTTGTATTTCTGCATGTCCACCTGCACATGACCTAAAGCTTTGACCTGGAAACTCCCCAGGCTTCATCAGCCTCTTCAGCTGCACAAGACACTTCAGGCTGTGTCTGCACATGTGGCAAAGGAAGGAGAAAATGGTAGAGCAGGAGCAGCAGCAGTCAGGCAGAGATGAGCAGGCACCACGATTCAGATGCACTCACTGCCTTGCCTCACTGACTTGCCTAAGTTGGAATTAATTTAACACCATTTTGTCACTAGATTAGCTGGAATACAAACAGCATACTATTATTTGATGAATCGCTTGCTCAAAGGTCTCAGCCCTAAACAGACTGAATGCTCCTCAGCTCCTTTTCTGACAGCCTGAATGGCAAATTGTGTTTAAGAAAAGAAAAAACAGGCATGTTGGTGCAACAAATCAGATGACAGCATTTTGGTGGTTTTTTAAAGCCCTTTTAAATAAGAATCCATTTGAAAACAGTACACAAATGATGACACATGAATAACATTCTTGGTAGGGTTTTTAAAGTATATTCAGACATGGCTCCGAAAGGTGATGCTGATTTTCAAGATACCCCACAGCAAGGTTAGACTCAACATTTGGAGGGTCATTCGTCTAAAATAATTGTAGTGATAAATCTACTGACCACCAGAATTTGCTGGGGGAGGGTGGTAAGGGAGGAAGACCTTGTGGTGGTGTCCTAAAAAAAGTGAGGAGCATGCTGAGTGCTGGTTTATCTTGATACCTGATGTTCAGCTGCCAACAGTACTCTTCCGTCTCCCCACCATTTCATCAGCAAATGCAAGACCCTTGCATTGGAGGGTCAGAATGCAATCCCCAGCAGGTCAGTCTACAAGCCAAGGTTTTTTTTCCAATTGATTCTGAAAAATAATCTCCCTCACCCTTAAGGATTTGTGATTGGTTGCAAATGGGGGATGGCTGGCATTTAAAACAAAAGTATTTCACAGCCTTTCTTTGCAATGGTGTTGTTTATTTGCATGGCACTGGGGATATGCCAGATGTTCCAAAAAGGCACAAAAACTCACCTCCCTTTCAGCTTTGTAAACAGCAGCTAATGCATTTACATTCTTTGTCAGGTTTGTTTCTCCAACCTGGTATTTTAGAGCCCCTTGGCCTATTCATATCTAGGGCCTGAGGATGCTCTCCTAACACCAGCAACAAATAATAATTGAAGCCCCTGGGATTTCTGTAACCACTGAGAGGCTGCCAACCTGTCCAGAGAATTTACAGTCTCGTAAAAACCCACAGAAAAGGCACCAGCAAGCTGGCTGATAAACTGGACATGACAGTCACAAATACAGATCTTCCTACAACCAGTATCATTAAAAATGGCACTGGAAATACACCACTGTGTGAAACTGGGTGAAAGCCAAGAGGAAAGTGATAGGTCCCTCTGTGCTTCAGCAAGCTTCTCTCAAGTGATAGGTGAAGCCTGGCATACCCACAAAAATGGTAGCAAGCTACTTTTAAAGGTAAATCTGATAAGCACCAGCAAAGACAGAGAGGCAGAAATCTGAAGCCCAAAGGCAGAAATGTGAAGCAGGAGGAGGAAATGACTTATTTTAAGAGTTTTGAGTAGCAGAGTATTGTGTAAAGTGGGATTGAAAAGCAACAGCAAGGTGACTCCCCTTCTGTGGAAGGAAATCAGACTGACAAGCGTGGAAATAAACTACTTGGATTGCAATGAGCAGATTAATTAAATCTGGCCTCTGAGGTCTGGCTGACTTTTAATTGTCCCTGTAGTTGAAAATAGGTTTTGCTCCTCTGGTGCATGTTCACGCCTGGTTCTCACCTGGACCATTTATTCCAAGGCTCCCTCTTGGCTCTGCAAACTCAATCTCACTACATTGTGACATGTAACTAGAATCACTGACACAGAAAAATGCCTATGGAGTATTATTTATCTTTTGGTTTTTTTAAGGCTGTTTCTTGATCTTAAAAAGTCCCAAGCCCGAGCCAAGAGACTGGACACTCCTGTGGATTCGTGTTCAAGTTGTTTATTGTTTCTTATCTCTCAGTGTCTGGAGCNCGACTCCAGACCCCCCTGTACGGTCTGAGGAGTATTCTGGGCTGCCACAATGGAGAAGCCATTGCAATGCTGTTTTCCACCTTCTATCTCTGTCACTCTATTTCCCTTCAAACAGCCAAGCCTCCTACTTACTATCCAGTAATGTGCCCAGAAAAATGAATATGCTGATAACCATCTAGTTTAGAAATAATATAAATGAGAAAGAAAACAAAAAAAAATAGCAGATTTCCTTTTAAAAAATCAGCACATGTCCAATTGCACTAACCCTGCACTTTTCTGTACATTATGGCTCCGAAGAGATTCCACCAGGAATCAGGGATGTGCAAGGTTGTGACCTGATAGTCAACACATCTTGGGCTTTGTAACTCAATACTGTAAGATCAGCAGAAAGACAAGGATAAAAGCTAACTGGGAAAACAGAGTATTCTTTGGCAAGAGTGTTCTGGAAACAGTGTGTGAGTGAGATTCTTCCCGAACCCTGAAGGAAAAGAAAAGTCGAGGAAGGACGCACTCCAGCTCCTGACACTTGAGCACACAGTACCAGAGCTCAGACTGGACTCCTGCTCCCCAGTCAACAAGTTCAGAGCTGACCAGAGCAAGTCACAGCTCTCCTCTAGCCCAGGTGTCATTGGGATACAAACCCCAGTCTTGGGGTCAGCACGTGGCTGTGGCACGATCCCAAGCCAGGGAAGATGGACAAACAATTATCTTTAGGTACCTCAGCCACAACTGATGTTGTGCAAATCAATGATATCCAGGTGAATATTCATGTTTCAGTTTATTTAATGAAAAAACTAGAGAATTGTTTGCATTTTACATCTAACTGAGCCCATTCTTTGCTTTCAATTTAAATTAAGAAGTTGGAGGTAAAGACACGCTGTTGCTCTTTTCCACTGCAGAATGGTAAGTGAGATAATAAAAAAACCCCTTGTGGTAATGTTTCCTTTTTTTAAAAGTCAGCCATCTATAAAGGTTATGGCTTGGTCATTTTAACAGAAATACCTGCATGACTACAGGGAAACCTGCAAACTCATTCTTTTACACTTTCCAGTTCAGTTGTCTTGATCTTGTCCTGTATTTCTTAAAGTCATGAAAGCCATTTAGCTCTGGTAAAAGACATAAAAACTGTGACAGGAGAAGGCAGAGGAAAAGAAACATCAAACTACGGCAACTAGCTACAAATTAATTTCCAGCTCCTTATGTTCTTCTGCTGCATTATGTCCACATTATTAAATGAAGTCAGAGTAGCTTCAGAATTAGCAGTAATAACACTTCTCAGATCTGCAAGCACTTTGCAAACACTTTGGAAGTACAGCTATTTCTGGTTTACAGTTGGGGTCATAAACTCAGTTGAGGTGATTTCCCTACCACAACCTCATAAGCAAATAGCAGAATTTGAATTAAAGTCTGCCTCTGTATCTTACATTACTGAAGGACGCCCCTGTTTTCCCAGTGTTGCAGGATCTGTACTTGCCCACTGATTTGGTTTTCTGATTGTAACCCTTCAAGCCCATCACAGACACAAGAAGCTGAAGGCACAGCCCTATATTGGCTGCACTGCTTCTGCAGGTAATAAAGAAACTGCAAAGCAATACTTCTCACTTACCTCTAGAACACATCTGCTTTTTGCAACAGTGCAGTCACACACTCTTCTTCCTTTCCTTCCCCTTCCAGTTTCTGTGACGAGATAAAGTAAATCCCAGTTTTAAGCCAGCATCTTCTCTGGAATTTGCATCCCTGTCAGCCAGGGGGAGGAGGAGCTGGTTCAGGCACTAAGCTGGAGATGGAGCTGGTAAGGCACAGGTACATAATTTTAAATAATGCAAAATTCTTTGATGTTGAGTAAACTCAAATTTTTTCATGACAGTACCTCTGCTTTGTCTAATGAGAAGCCTGGCAGCAACTTACGCAATAGTTTACGAAGAGCTGAAGTATCCCACAGGGACTGAGAGCTGAACTCTGCTCCAACACCACTCATACAATTTTCTTGAAGATTTCAAAAGGGTCTCCAGAGGCAACATACCTGACTCTGTTCTCCTGACCTCCAGTTTAACAGTATTATCCTCTTACTTCACTTAAGTTTCAGCAATAATTGAGGTCCTGTCATACAAGGGATTGAACAGCCATGGAAGAGGCAATGACCTTTTCTCCAGCAACCTTGTAACATGTAAGACAAGACAAAGTGATTAAAGAGAGAAAACAGATGGGCAATTTATCAACATGTTAAATGCAGTTTCTCCCCAAAAGCTCTCTTCTCTTTGCCAGTCGTTGTCTTTCAGATCCTGAGGGAGTGGAGCACTTGTGCTCTCATTTCTAGACTGACTTGCATTAGTCAGCGAACATCCTCCCAGAGCTGCCTTGCCATCAAGCTGCTCCAGAGCAGAGCTGCTCTGCTAACACTCATCTATTCAGCTGTATAGTCAAGCTCAGGATAATTCCCTTTATTTAAGCAGCACACCTTATCTCCTTACGAGAGAGAGACAGTTTTGAATTTCCATTATACCCTGATTTAACATGATTGTTTGCATGGTGATCTACCCTTGACAGGAAGAGCTTGTTGGCAGTCACATAGGAGTCAATGTCCCACTGGCACTTGGGTTCAGAAAAGCCATGCTGTTCTTAGGAGCAGAAGGTTTGCCAAAAAATCCAGTGTGTAACTAGGAAATGCCAAGGTTTCTGGGTTAAGGTGCTTTTATTATCATGCTCAGTTAAGTGGAACTGGCACTGCGACAAGCGCTTCAGAAAGAGCACTAAGCACAACGTGGGTGAGAAAAAATGTGAATCTCAACTGATGGAGCTGTATCATCAAGAACACCTAGTCCAGAGGTGGAGTAGCAACAGTGCATCTTTATTACACAGTGTATTTCACCCTAAAGGAACAAATAATGTCAGTAACACTGCACTGCAGGTAAGATAAGCCACATATGGATTTATAGAGTTATGTGGTTATACCTGAAAAACTCTGCTAGAGCAGATTTGGCCTCAGCTGTGAGGCTCGAATTTGGCAGCTTTCAACTGTTACCTAGTATTTATACTAAATGCCTTAAAAATGGTTTCCTTGAATTTGGGATAATCCCCCACCCCTGAAGGCAATTGTTAAAATAGTATCAGTTATAGTACCTAATGATAATGCCTACACATACTGAACAACAATTAACAGCAAGAAAAGACCCATCTGTCTGTGAAATGCAGAGCACAGGAGAGCTGTCGCTCTGGTGCACAGCAACTGCCTTTGTACAGACTGTAACAGTCTGGAATTATCATCAAATTTGAATTTGCTGAGCTGAGAATAAAACTGAGAATGAAAATTGAAGCCTTTCAAAAGTCCATTTATTTCACACCTCGGAACATCCAGTTATTCAAATGAAATATATCACTCTCTTGCTGCAAATCTGGGCCAGGAAGGAACTTGATTTTGGAATGAGGGGGCTGAATAAATAGGAGGAATTTTGTTACAAGGGTTTTGTCAGAGATGCTATCACCTTTCTTTGCCAAGGAAAGTTGACACTTACTTAGTGGACTGAGATCACAGATTTCATTTCTTTTTGGCCTTATTATGTATCACTTGTAAATCACTGTTCTTTATATTCTCACCATTAACATGTTTTCAATTTTATCCAACAGCACTGTTATGTCTTCTTGCTAAGGCTGCTCCTTTTGAGATTTTTCTGGTTTTGGGAAGTAGGCAATGCAGCCATTTCAGCAGGATGCTATCTTACCAAGTGCTAACATTAGATGACCATCTTTGTTATTTTTGCAAGGCTTCATGGAATTTTACATCTGAAATTCACATGAATAAAATGCCTGGCCAAACAACAGAGGATACACTCCTAAGGGCATTGTGCAGGTCCCTCTTCTATTCAGGAGACTGACAAAATCAGATTTAATATTTTGGTTTTTATTTATTAATCTACTACACTACTGCTTTTGTTTTCCTGGTACAGAGTATTTCACAAAAAGAGAAAAATAGAAAAGGAAATTCAGCATAAAAAGCTAGGTCTCCTCAAACAGCACAGGAATTCTGGCTCATGGAGAGTGAAGCATCCCTGTTCGGAATTTACCTGGCTCCTGGAGGTGCCAGTCCCTGGAAGCGTTGTAAAGCCATGGGCTATTTTCTATCATTAGCCTCCGACACCAGAAGCAGTGCCTGGGGGAGGGAGGCAGGATGAACGTCAGCCAATTCCCAGCAAGGCTCTCACGCCTGGGTTTTTTTCTCCAGCCTCCTCTGCTGTCTGAGCAGCCACTGTGCCTCCCCACCTCAGTGCCTCTGGGCACTGCCTCTGCCTTGCTGTGTCTTTGGCTACAGTAGGGATGGAGCACAGCAAGGAGCAGACGAGCTCTCCTCTTTCCAGAGGGAGGATCAAAGACTGAAAAGCCCAGCTCTCCAGGCATGCTTGCAGCCTCATCACAATGTACTAAACACAATGGCTGGGGTAAAATTTTGCAATAAAATGGACACTCAGCAACGGGTACAGGTTAAGATCTGACCCTCTGAAAATTTAGGAGATTAGTGGAGATAAAGAAACCAATGGGACAGTGGTGAGCAGAAAGAAAAAGAAAAGAAGTTGGGGTACCCCAGCAGTCGCCTTTCCATAAAAACATTACTCTAGTTAAATCTCAGGTTATCCATCGGAAGTATGTGGGTGCTTTGGCCTCCTGTGAAGAGCTCTCCTATGCTGCAGCAGAAACACACACACTTGTAATATCAGACATTCACCCTTCCTGCAGAAATTTACTCTATATATGTATCAGTAGCTCGTAGACTCTGACCTATGCAGAGATGTGAGTATTAGTGGAAAATGATGAAAACCCACTTTTATGCATCCACTGGAGAAAGCATTTGTGAAAGCATTTATTCCAACATGGAAGAACTCTCATCTGACCTAGTTTCCTATTCTGTTTGTTACCTCCTGGCTGTCTCATCAGAGGTTCCACCTGCTGTTTCTCCATCTGCCAGTCTTTTTTATATCAGAGGAACCTTCTGAGTTACACATTAAATGTCAGGAGGGCTGGAGAAAAGTTGTTTATGTCTGCATTTAAACAGATGATATTTCCATTAAAAGTGCATCATGGAGACACTAAAGGCTAAGATGTCATTTGCATTTGGTTATTGTAATTCAAGGGCAGGCCTGCTTGTGTGAAAACTCATGCTATTGCTTCAGACCTTTGTATACCCAAGCAGAATGACCGTACCCTGTGAAGCTCATTGTTAGCGTCTTTTCTACTAATATTGAAAGCCTCAAGCTAGGGGCCAAAAAGTTACCAGGTAATTTATTTAAGGTCACTGGAAACCAAAACCACCATCAGGGAACCATCTGTTTTCTCCCACTTACCTCCTAAGCTCTATTTCAGAGCAGAACACAAAGAGTTAGTTTGGATTAACATGCGAATAAATATCAATTACCTGAAAGAGTAATTACCTCTAAGGTTGGAATACTTAAGGGCAACAACCCCACTGAATCCCAGCATCTGAGGTATATTTTGCCAGCATATAAAACCTCAACTACGCTGAAAAAGTAAGGACTAGGTTGTGGGATTATTAAGGTATCTTTCTTTTTCTGCTAATTTTGCTATTCTTAGATATTTTGCAAATGAACCTTGATCATTTGATCTCTCCAATCTTAGTTCTATGCAGAGAGGCACTGGGAATCATCCAAACCCATGTAAGTCAACAAGAAAACTCCCTTTATTTCTAGCAAGTTAAGGATCAGGGAGCATCACCTCCATCACAGACATATCATCTGTCTGACAAAAAAAAGTACTGTATAGCCAGTGCCTCGGGAAACTCTAGAATCAAGGGTTTCAGCAGTTATTTTCTCCCCCAAAAAGCATATAGAATAGAACTGGAAACTCACCATGTCAGTGCATACTGCCACATGTAATTTGTATGAGAAGATTGAATGTATACTGGAGCTACAGGTGTCCTAACACACCCATGTGAAGCCAGCAGGAATCTTTTCACATATTTCAGTGAGCTTTGGACCAAATCTTAGAGGCAATTAAGCAGTCTCATTTTGTGTATTAAGATCTTACGAATATGTGTAGGCAGCCACTCTGTACCTGTCTTTCATTGTGCTCCTGGACTAATTTCAGCCATTAAATCGACAGCCGTGCATCTTCCAGTCTCTACTTGGAGTTTGCTGCAGCTGTTTGACCCACTGTCCATGTCTGATTCTTCCATATGAGAATCCCTGAGCCTAGACTGTCCATGCTGTGAAAGCCAGGATGAATAAAATCTGTGCTTCCTGATGAGATACAGGCAAGTTACTTTTCTCTGAGTTTATGGCACTGCAATTTACCTTAACTTGCCTACAACTGTCTTGAGGGAATGAAGGGAAGTCTTGGTGGGGAAAGGAAACACTTGAAATTCATTATACGAAAGTCATGTAAAACAAGTATTAATGCTATGATTTACAGTAATAAAAACATTATTACAATGTGTTTAATTAGGAACCATTACAAGACCAATTAAAGTTGTCAAAATAGAACAAAAAAGCAACACGTGTTTTTCCCCTGAAGGAGTAGGATATGGTGAGGTTCATTATTAACTCTTAATTTGACAACAGAAGATTGCTTTTGCTTTGAGTTAAAACTCAAGCTCTTAGAAAAAAAAGCTCGGAGTTTTATTCCACTCTGGCAGACATTGTTTAAGAAAATTTTAGCACAACAGCAGAAGTATTTCTTAATACACAGAGTGGACACTTAAAAAAATCTGAATTCAGCAGTATCTATTTAGTTCAGCTTTAGCACCCAACACAAGTTCTGACGTTTGCAACTTGCATGCCAGTATCCATCTTACTGCAGAAAATAAGACACAACGGCACTTAGTTTACCTGGAAAGGATGGTCAGGCAGCCCTTAAAGGAATCTAATTAAAATGCAGCTTGTTACCAGAGCAGTGCATCACACTGTGCTGCCATAGTAACCAGGGTCCCATGGCCTTTAGGGGCTATCTGAGGGCGTGTTTGCAAGAGGCACGCAAGAACCAAACTGAGCACCTTTGGTACATTTTAAATGACCTAAAAACTCTGAATGATTTGCCAATATTACCAACAAAAGAAATTAATTAACTCTTACATGTTCAAACAATGGACCAGTCTCAGGAGCAAATTTATTCTTGTTACTGTTCTTTATGATATAACACTCCTCACAGCTTATTTAAGAAGTACACGATTTATTTGCAACAGGTGAGCAACCAATTAAAATTGATTACCTAGAAAAGAAACTATACAGCAATCAAGACCTGTGGGCTGTGGAAGTGAAGACGAGTAACAGAAATACATGTTGTATGTAGACTGCTATTTCCAGTGCTATTTTCTAAAGTATCAGGCATGAGACTCATCTCAGTTGTTGCTTTTGGTGGATGATTCCCTGCTGCCCTACTGGGGAAAAAAATCACACTATAGCACTGGGCTTTTCTTCCCAAATCCTTCTCCTAGAACAGAAAGATCCTTAAACAACATAAAGATATATATAAAAGCAGTATCTTACATTGTACCCCATCCTAATATAATTTTCCAGGAATGCAATCGACAGATGTGTCACTGAGGCATTCATTTTTCACAGTAAAGATGTCCAGGTCAAGAAACTTTTGACACATCACCTGTGAAGGAGACTGCAAACTGTTGGTGGGTTGCTACAGGTTACCACACAAGATTTCTGCAAAAAAAGCACAGGACTTGTTCTTCCATTAAGCAATTAAACTATTGATGAAAATACCTGAAAGTTTTTTGAAATGATCAAGGGGATTTTTCATTGTTTGAAGAAAATAAAAGAGCTTGATAGCGATTATTCTGAAATAAATGAAATTCCTGAGAAATACTGAGTTGGGACTGGGGGATGACATGGGAAATTGAAGCACTGGTTTTCTAAGCATCATGAAACCAGTGTGTTCATGTGATTTTGGTTCAGAGTACTACATCATCAGCTCCCACTGTGTACAGATGGAACAGGCACACAGTTGGAAAGATCTATTTCATGGTGGGCATGCTAATACCAGGAAGGCTGCAGAAAGCCAGAAAGGAGCTCAATTCTAGAAGAAGTTGCAGAGTTCATCCTCCACGGATCTGAGTCTCCTTTTGAGGATACCAGTAACATGCATTATGTGGTTCTGCCTAAGTCTCTCCACTTCCAAAACCAGACAATGATGTTTACCTCTTTCCTGAACACTGAAAACAGTAGCTGCAAGTCAAGCTCAAAATCCTACTCAAGACTAGAGAACCTTAAACACAAAACCACTTCAGGTTAGAAGCAACACGAGATCCAAAATAACAAGTGATAAAACATGATAGAAGTAAAAGCATCTCACATTTAAATCTTTTTACTAGATAGAAAAATATCCAGGCAGCACATGTCTAAAAACAGACAGTAGACTGTACTTCTGCAAAATGGGACTTTATACAAGACAAATTAATTGCAACTAAACCATCACTGTATATCCCAGCACTTCAACAACCTTGGAAGAGTAATTCTTCAGAGGGCCTCATGATTTCCTGATAATTTGCTGCAGCCTATTATTAATGGCTTCATTCACTTTCAGGTTGTCCTTACAACAGCAAGTTTATTAGCCCTATAAACAAACCTATCTGTCAGCAAAGCTGCACCCAGCTGAGGTAGCAGCCCTGATTTTCTCATTCTTCATCATGCTTTTTGTACAGACTGGGCTTACATTTTCTGATTTTGTTCCTCCAGTTCCTTCAAAAGAAGCAACGCAGCTTGAATGCTTCAACAGGGGCTTTTGGAAGGGAAAGGTGGTGTGGGAAATTATCACTAATTTAGAAATTCATTTTTAATGGGTTACATTTTATTTGCTTCAGTCGAACACCATTATTTACAGACACAAGTTAATAAAACACATCACAAAACAATAAAATTTCAACAGCTAATATTTATAGGTGCATAGTTCATGCTCATTACTTTTTTTATATGTATAATACATACACATATATATAAAGCTCTCACAATAAGTCATCTCTGCACAGAAAGAATAGTCATAGGAAACAAATAAAAACTGTATCATAAACAATATCAAATTACTGACAGCCTATCAACAAAACATGTACAGAATTAGAAATAAGCAGTAGACACTTAGGTGTTTTTACTTAATGTTTTCTTTTTTAACTTTTAAACTTGAAGCCACAATATCCACAGCACAACAATGACCCTGCCAACCGGCTTTCATTTCGGCAGGAGGGAAATGCTGAAACAAGGTGGATGCAGTCACAGATACGCCAATCATTGCTGATGGAAGACTTCAAAATACACCGTAAAAACTGTAAAAAAATTTAACGACTGGGCACATTGGAACTCAGCACTTGTACGGGATGGGACGTCTTTAGTAGTTAGTAGGTTTCAGGTGATAGGAAGGAAGGGAAGGACTCTCATGCTTCAGGTTCATAGTCTTGATACTCTTCCTATTGAGGGAGAGCAGAAATCAACACTACTGGTATTTTAGATAAACATATCCTATTTTCTCTATTTATTCTACTCCTGGTGAATTCAATGCCCAAATATTATGGGTTCTCATGTGACCAGGATATGACATTTATTTGTATTTTGTCACATACTTCAGATTCTGTACCTTAAGTTATGGTACTTAGAGGAGAATTAGACTTCTACAGCAATTAACACAGCATTCAGCTGATGCTGCCAGGAGCTCCTTAGGCCACCCATGACAATTCACCTGGAGAGGAAAGAGGACTACCTCTGGGCTGAACAGCACACCAGGTGCTGCAGACCCTCATATGAGTCAGTAAATCATTTAAAAGAGTGTTTAACTACGGACACATGAGCAGCATCTATAATTTCAGTGATATTCAAGATGCTACGCTCAAGCCTTTAAGTCTTTTACTGGATCATGGCCTGAATTTTTTATACCTCTAATTTTCAGTCTAATTATCTGCGCTACCATAAAACTACTACTCCAACTACCAGTGCATCACGCCAGACACTGTAGTAATATTTTAGATAGCTGGTTCATAAAAACCAACAAAATAATTTACTCCCATAATTGCAATAACTTAAGAACGTGTTTCACAAAGCATGATGCATTGGTGAGTGTCCAAGCTATTAAAACAATCTATGAAGATGCAGTTTGTCCTGCATTCCCTATTAAACATACCAAAGATACAAATTTACTGTGGATTACTCAGAAACCTAAGCACGAATGTTTTGAAACACACACAATATTTTCCCATTTAACTTCCTTACCACCAAAAAAGAAATTAATTTTCTGATCTCCAGCACTATACCTCTGGCAGATCTTGGCCAAAGAGGCCACGTTTCTGCTGTGCCCTAGCAGCTCCCAGGATCAGCCTGGGCCAGGCTCATGTAACTCAAGCACGCAGCCTCCTCCTGTACTCTTCTCTTACGTACGTTCACAGCCAACACCACAAGAGATTTACCTCTGGAGGCATTTCGTAAGCCTCGTTCTCAGGATCCACAGGAACATCTGTGTTATTCACCATTCCCTCCTGCAGGAAACCTTCTTCATTCTACATTTAAAATAGGGAAAGAGAAGTGACAGTGACTGCTTGTCTCATCATTTCCGGCACAGCGTGACTTTCCTCCCCATCAGTGGTTGACTCCTTGGCCTGTCCTTTTGTTGTGGGATGTTGCCCCTCGTGGAGAGGGAGGGGACATTAGCTACAAAGAGATCTTCTCCACGTTTCACAGGGATATCCACGGGAATGACTACTGTCATCGTTCTGAATAAGTGAGATTCCATTTTTGTCTTGCCATGGACAGGCCAAGAAGTCAATCCGAGCAAAAGAACAGTACCACCACCAACTCGTGGAAAATATTTTAATCCCACAGAAATGCTTTGGTCGAGTCACGAAGAAAACCAAAACAAGAGATTTTTCTGCCTTAAGAAACTGATCTGGGAAACAAAGTCCCACACAAACTCTTTAAGTATCACATTAAGTTATCACATTAATTCCTCTTTAACTGCCTTGGGGAACACAGTCACAGATACACAAAAGTGCCTGTAAAAACAGGCCAATACTGAATAGTACCAAGACACAGAAATTAAGCAGTAATTCAATTATCTAGTTTTCTAGTGTTATAGATGCATCCATTCTGTTATAAACCTTTATTTTAAAGTTTTAGCCTTTTCATGGTACATTGCAAAAAAGGGAAAAAATGCTGATTTTTTTTTTTTCAGTTTTAGAATCTAACTGTATTGGAAAATGTTTTTTTCCTTTAATGGGTCATACCTTTACATGCTTTTTTATGTCAACCAGCATGTTACTCTATGCACCACTGGTCTATGATACATGGTACCTTTTAACCAGCTTCTTCTATTTTTTTCTTTATTATAGGAGCACTTCTATTTCATATAGCAATTTTAGTAAGAGGCTTTTGGAATTAATAAGATTGCAAAGGTGTAAGGAATAATGTGTTGAGTAACATTATTAAAGGAAGATTATTATTCTCCTAGAACTATAGATACTCTGTACCACACAAAACAAACACAAAGGAAAAAACCCACAGCATTTCAATGGGGCCAATCTCCTTTGTAGTTGTTACTACAGAAGTTCACGGAGAAGAAACATGAGTTTTGCCAGAGCAGAGGCTGCTGGAGTTCATCCCTGAACTGTAAGAAAATTAATACGAAAACAGGCAGAGTGTCTCAGTGGAACTATTGTGACCATTCTGATTTATAATAGGTGTCGATCTAGACAGAAATGCACTAAAAACCAATTACAGATGCTCAGGAAGAAATTCATTTTAAAAACCTCACCTGCAGGCTGGTAGCATAGACAGAAATACAAAGTTAAGTAAGTCATAAACCAGACTAATGAGATAATTCTTCAAAGTCTACAAATTATAAGATAGTGGCGCTAAATTAAATTTAGGATACAGACGAAATGAGGATAAGAGAAGCTAAACCTGAAATTCACCTCTGCTTAACGCAAAATAGAATATAATATGCAGAACAGGTGGCATTAAACCCTTGTTACCTTCACACAGTATTTATTGTGCTTATCCATTTGCCACATATTGGCTTCCTCTGTGGTTTAACCAGGTGCCCTTAGTCATAACACTCTGTTCCTCACTTTCTGCACCACCCCAAGAACAAACTGTGACTTCACCTGCCAGATACCAACCCTGTTCTTCCTTGGATCAGTCACCTTTCTGATACATATGTAGGTACACATTTTTGACCCTCATCATCAAAGTTTATAATGTGCAGAATTTAAATCCATAACATGGATTCCTCTCTTCAGCTCTTATTTCAGACTTTAAAAGGTCCAGTATGAAGAGGTATCTGGTCCTATTGCTTCTCAGTGGGGCCAGATATGCTTTTTCCTTTGAAGGTAAACAGCAGAGCCCATGTGGAGACAGGGCCTAACTGTTCTGCCAAGTTCCCTCCATGCATGTGCCTGCTCTGAGTCAACACACTGTGCTGCTCTACGGCATAGATAACACAGAAAAATTCCAAAAAGCCAAGGGACGTTGATGAATAAGGTTGCAAATACCTTTATTTAGCTATCTAATAGGCACCTGCGTCTTCCAGAACTGCCAAAGATTTTGGGTGTTCAACACGACAGGTAGCTTTTCAGGCATGAAATTATGAGAAAAACTAGGCCCAGTTACAGTTCTGCCTCATCTTACTAAAACACTTGAGCTCCTCGGATTACTTGATTTCAGTATTTACTTACCTCAGCTTCTAAACAAATTTTTAAGAGCATTTATGCCTGTTTACTTCTATGAAAAGTAGCATCAATCCCTACCATCTTTGACTGAAACAGCCAAACAGAGTGTGTGATGCAAGTTTTACAGCTGTTACTGTGCCCTTGATCTAGCAGATCAGCTCTAAGGACCTAAAGCACCCGTCGCCTGCTCTCCTGCTCAATCCAAAGTATAATTTAATTTCTGCTTCCCCCAATCATTAGGAACAGCTTCAGCTGACAATCAGTACATCAAGTAAAACTGTGCCCAAAATCAGACTTGAGGGTGCACAAGAAAGCAAGCATGCAGCCTAATGTTATCTGTAGCAAGAAAACAGATGGCAAGTGAAACTGCCAGGATCATTAGCAACGACAAGGAAAAAGACTTGCCAGCCGAATTTGAAATAAGAGCTTCAAAGTTTGTATGCTGTTTGTTTGTTAGGAACCTCTGCAATGGATCTGGGCTGTCCATGAGGACTACTGAGACACAAGGACTTCAGCAAGTTCAGGATGGAGATTTTTCTACAGCTTCAAATAAAACAATCAGCAGCACTAGAAAAATACAACACCATTATTTTTTCAAAAGAAGTGGATCATAAACCGTAACAAATCTCCAAGGGAACTCTTTGCCTGGGAAAGGTTTATCACCTTTGCGCAGCTGCAAACAGTAACAGAAACACCAACTTTCATGTTGATGACACTGCAGTTCAGATGAGGATGACATTATTTAAGGTCATCTGTTACACATAAATGCATAGCAATGGTGACCACCTCATTTTAAAGGGTGGCATGCTCTGCTTCTGATCTACAGTCCCCTCAAAGTAAGGGTATCACAAAAGTAAACCACCGCTCCCAGTAGCACAGAGCCATCTAAGGTACACCTTAAATCATAATTTACCTCCTTTAAAACAAAGAAATGCAATTTTACATTGTCATGATCAATAATTCCATACCCCAATTCAGTTATGGAAGAGGAAGACCACCCAAAAGACCAATTCTTGTCTTTGTATGGAAGACACATTTTTCTCTAGAAGCTGCAACCTCTCTCAACCACATGGAAGGGCATTTCCAGAGGGAAAGATTTTTTATATTAGATGACCTGAAAAGCTCAACTAATGCTTCTCAGAGATGAAGTCAATTTTTAACTGGGGAGCATGAACTCTTGCTGGGAAAGCACTTTAAAAAGGGAAAATTACAACTCACCCAATAAACAAGGTGTTAGAAGAATGGTGAGGTGAGGACATCTGCTTGTGCCCTGAGGATTCCCTTAAGAAAAAACAAATGCCCACCTCTATATTGGTTGAAGCATGGTCACTCTGGGTAAGACTTGTATTTTGACTCCAGAGAATCTTGTGCCTTCAGACCCCACGCCACAGAAGGAAAGCTTTTGTGCTATCCCAAGTGGTGTGGACAACACTGCCATTCCCAGGCATTAACAGGAGTGTCACTTGGTGCTATCAATGCTTCTGCCTGCCTACGTAAAGGCACGTGCCCATCAGACCTGCACAAGGCCCGTGAGCAAGGCAAACTGGCAAGCCCACCCACACTTTTCCCAGGAATACGTGGCTACGTTACACGGAGTATACCCTCTCTTCCATGAGGTGCTGTGCTCTCATTCTGTCAAGCAACTTGTGTCCTTTTAGACACAAAGAGGAGATGGTGTCCCATCATTGTGAAGTGACACATTTGCATGACCCTGGGTGCCACTTCGGCCTCAAGGAACAGGTAAGAAATAATCGGCACACAAAAGCATGAAGCAGAACTGCTGCGATGGCTCCAAAATGTTGATTCCTCCTCTTTTACCATGGGAATGAATCCTGCTAAGGTCTGTGCACGACAGTGTGAAATGACCCACTTTTGCAAAAAAACAGTAATCAAACTAATTAAAAACTCTTCCTGAAGAACTGGCCCAGTTAAAATATAGAGTATTTGACAAAACTTCAGGACTATTCCTTTTACCACGAAAATGTCACCAAATAGTTTTTTTTATTTCAGTGTTTTTGGTGAAAGTTGCACCCCATTCTTTCCCTTCACTCTCTTTCCCACCTCATAACACTCTTGGTGGAAGGGACGAGACTGTTTAAGATCCCCTGCCCATGAAAAACAGATCAAGTGGTCCACTCCTGGGACTGCTCCTATGTCAGCACCAGGTAGTGAAATGGTCACCTTCAGGAGTGTGCATTCTGTCCCCTTGGTGACCTGTGCTGAAGGCCAAGTTATTGTCATCAGAAAGAAGGTAACTCATCCCAAGTCAGAGACCAGAGCAACTTCAAAAGGAGCCACTGTAATTGTAATTTAGTGGCTGATCCTAAAGACTATACTTTGCCATCTCCCTGGTTAGTAATGCTTTTTCTCTCCGTTAGGAACACTGATGGAATCTTACAGTCATGCATAATTCTCATGATTACTGTAGACTAATTCCTTTTGGAGTGATTCCACATCCTGAGATAAATAAACCAGGCTACCAAAATGTCAGCTCTTAGAAAATTTATACTGGCAAGAGGCAATCACCCTGGAAGCCACAAACCACAGAAGTCAGAAGAGATCTCCAAAAATTGTCCACCTTGGGCACGTTGCTCAGGGCCATGCCTGATCAGGTTTTAACCATTCCCACAGATGGAGACTCCACAACCTCGCTGGATAACCTCATCCAGTGGTCAACTAACCACATGGTGAAAAACCTTTTTCTTACATTTAAGTGGAGTTTCCTGCATTTCAGTTAGTGCCCGCTGCTTCCTGCCATTTCACTGGGCACCACTGAAGAGTCTGGTTCAATCTCCTTTACTTCCACCCCCACCAGGTGTTTATACTCCTTGATAAACTCCCCCCTAAAACTCATATTCATGTTGTTTCACGGTTGCTGATTTTCTGTCTGTTCTTGAGACCTCTATGGAATTTCTCATGGAGATATTGTGGGAGGACCTTTTCTCTAGTTGAAAGCCCTACTGCCCACAATAAATAAGGTGAGGCTTGCCTAAAACACCTAGAAGACTACTGTAACTTGAAAAGTCAATTTATTTTATTTTAAAGTCAAAAGTTAATTTCAGCAAAATAGATTATTATAACTCAATGAGCACTGGTCACTACATCACTTGCCAGTCTGTTATTGAGTGTTTTATAATGTAAAACTGTGAACCAATTAAATGTGATTAAATTAAATCTGTGTAAATTAATCAAATTAAAGCTGTGAATCAAAAAAGCTATGAACCAAGACAAGAGGCATTATGGAAAAAGCAGTGAACTAGAATAGGGAAAAAGCTGGTTTACAAGGCAATCTTCTGAAAAATCCTTGGAGACAAAACGTTCCACGCAAAGCAATTTTAACATAGTCCAATCTATTGTACGTACACACCAGTTGGTACCTGTGGGAGCTCAAAATAAGAAATACACATCCAAAAGCATTACTACCTTGAAAAGTTATCACATACTGATAGAGTAATACCTTCCTGAAAGCAATGGGCAGGCACATCTTTGTGAGCCCAGATGTTAATTCTAGTCTAGAATTAGTGAATTATTGAATTTACTGTTGTTACAGTCTGGATAATTGCCCTGGTAATCCGTCTTCATTTATTTAGGGATAAAATTGTTTATCCCTAAAGCTATTTGTCTCGTGCCTGTTACCGCATCCCAAACCTGTAACTCGGCAGGGCTGCCTTAAGCCCTTAAAAGTGGTAACTCCATGTCCCTCCAGCCTCACTAAGCCCATTTCTTTTTGGTATTACTCACCCTGCGAGAGCTTTTATCAGGAGCTGCCAGTCATTATATGGTGGAGCTTAAAGTAAAATTTTGGGATTCCTTTTTTATACCCCCAGTGCAGTTGTTATTGTTCCTGTGCAAATCTGCCTTCTGTTACAAAGCTGAGTAACAATTTGCTGTGCTTATGGGCTTAAAATTCCACCTTGAAAAGAAAATAATTTGTATTCCTTCTTCTCCAAAATATACTCCACCGGGATACTCCGGGGCTAGACACTGGACTGAAGGGAACAAATAATTGTCTTCTCCATTTGGTAACTAGTTTTTTACAGGTATTTTGACCATAGAGCCAAATTTATCTGGGTGGGAGAGAAACCCTTGAACAAAGAATTCCAACAAGAGGCAAAACAAAGATATGCTAAAATGGCCTCAATGCATTTACTTTCCGAGTCCTAAGATATTATATTCACGGAACTGACTGAGTTATACAGTTATAACCGAGTTGCCAGGTCAGCTTAGGATGCTTTAAAGCTCCTGCTCACTGATTGCAATAGTCAGTGCCTCCAAGACTCAGCTGTAAATGACAAAGCATCATCATCGGTCCAGTTGTTTTACTCCAGAGAAACAGAGATGTATCTGTGCACTAACTAGAAATAAAGAAGACTGTTTTAATTATCCCTAACCTGAACACCTAAGTGAAGGAAACAACAAAGCATTATGTGTGAAGGAAACTAGCTGTTCCAGTGAACAACTCATTTAGAGTACCAATAATGAAATGAGACTATCTCCCTCCTTCTCCTCAAATGGAGAGCTGAAATGAAGAAGAGACATTTAATTAAACAAATAAATATCAGCAATAGCACAACTCCAATGAAAGGGTAATATAGTGCCTGCAAGTGCTACAGGCTGCATCTTGATTTGCATTTTTATGCCTTTCAGTTGGCAATGACAAAAGTGAAAACAGCTGAGGCCTACAGAGAGAGGAGTGAAGTGTCTGTGGTAACCTATAACCACAGGTCCATCTTGGTGTCTACAAATAGCTGGAAATAATTTCTGTTTACAGCAATCTACGAATTGTTGTAAATTCCATGAAAAACAAATTTCAGTACAACATGGATTGCGTATATTTTTTCTTTCCTTCCTTTAAAATTCCTCAGTATTACTTGTACAGATAAGACTCCTTCAGAGTACAAGAGGAACACTTCTGTGAGAAATCAAATTTGCTGAAACTCAGATTCATGTTTGCATTAACCAGGCTGGTAAAGTACCTAATTAGAGCCACTGGAATGCTGCTATTTGCTGATAAATGAGGATTACATGGAGAACCTGCTCATTGCCCAGGCCAGACCAGAAGTTCATATGAGTTCTACAGTGATGGACATGTGCATCAACTCCAGGTGACTTAAAGTAAGAGGCTTCCCAGGGGCTGAATCAATGTGACATCAGCAACGCATGTAAACGCATCCAGGACACACAGCCCTTTCAGCTTCATCCTTTTCTGCTTCCCAAATATGTGGTGACATTGAAAACTCCATGGGTACGGAAAGAAAAAGCTAGAGCATATAATTTAGAAAGACTGAAGTTATTTCTAATTGCAAAATAGTGGGAATGACACATGGTAACTAGATGTCACATCAGAGATGTGGCCACAGGTCTGTGTCTCTTGACATTCTCCTGAACAAGGTGATAACAATATTTTAGAGTAATAGATCTGCTCAAACAATATCCACTACCAACTTTGTGATTTACATTCTCAAAACTGAAATTTCAGGCTGCAGTTCCACAGAAACCTTCAGTCACATAATACCACTAATTTCAATGAGGATTTGGAAGAAGGATCAAGGACTGCACTGAACTGTTTGCCTCATCCTATGCAGTTAGAAGGAACAATAAACAGCCTGAGCTTATTTTTATTATTTTTATTATATAACTCAAAGATACCTTGACAAAACTGAATAAGTGACTGAAATAAATAACACGCACCTCAACAGGAAAATGTGTAAGTAAGTGTCACCTAGGAACTCACCAAATTAAAGATGATGGGCAAACGGCACACAGAAAAGAATTACAAACTCAAAAAATAACATAAGCGAAAAATGTCACATTTTCACACATGCAAAAAAGGGGAAGCCATGCTCTCATGTATTAAAAAGGCCTATCCAGCCCTAGGGGGCCTTCTCCTGAATACAGAAGTCAGTCTACACAATGCACTTGGCTGGGGATATTGGGAGATCCCTAAGGAGAACAGCAGGAATGATCACATCCTAGAACAGAGAAGAAAATGAAGGAATCTGTCAGACACTATGTCTGTCAGGAGCTCCATGGGATTAGCTAAGCCCATCTGTCCCTTTTCTGTAATGGAGGATTCTCCATTCTCTGTGAACTCATCACCAAGAATGACCTCCAAGGACGATATTTGAACTTTACCTTCATTAAATAAAACTAGAACATAACAACACATGATCTTTACAGATCACATTAACTAGAAGAATGGTACACATCAGCTTGGAAGTCAGCATTGAAATGAGCAATTTTGGTCAGATTTGGCTCTACCAGGTCAGTAAAGAGGATTTTAAACAGCATAGTCCCAGCCAAAACTGCAATGTTATTTTACCATACCTTATTTAAAACAGTTAGAATATCATAGTCACATTTCAATGTTAAGTGCATTTTTAGTACAGATGAACTCCAGAAGTTATTGTATAGACTCCATGAGTATATACTCTCTTTCCTAAGACAAAATTAAAGGAGAAAAATAAATTTCCTCTAATTACACAAACAGTTCATTCAATGCTGCATTATCTAAAACAGCAACCTCTAAACTACAGCTATTTCTCCTCCTCTTAGAAAAAGTCCTCTACACAGAACTGCAGGCCCAGCCACCCTCTGGCATCATGAACAGCCTGAGTTCCCAGTGCATTACACATGGCCCCAGAGAGAGCACACGTTCCAGTTCTGTACCCTATCTCCTGTGACTGTAGTCACAAAGCAGTGAAGCAACTTCACTCACTCCCAAGGAAGCTCTTAAAGAAAGGGAAAGATCTCTCTACAGGCAGTGGAAAGAGGGCAGGTTTTTTCCCCTCTTGCCTTTCCCTAGAGTATGAGCAGACAAGCTAAGGCAATCAGCATTGACTCATTTATTTGTACTCTTCAGCACACTGCGCTGCAGGCTCGTGGGTGATCTAGTGGCAGGATGTCACCTTCAAAGGCTGGAATTGATTGACAGGACATGCTATGAGTGAAGTGGTTACCCTTCAATTATTATCAGTGAGCATCTCTCTAAAGCATTCCTTCAAATCCAACCTATTAACAGCACTTTACCCAGCTGGGGAATTTAAAAATATATTTCTTCTACAGAGTAAACCAGCACTTCCTTTGAAAAAAAACCCCACTTGCAACAATTATTTGAACTATAAAGGTTTCAGGAGTATTTCCTGCTATTGTGATCTATTCAGCAGCAGATCCAATGCTACAAAAGACTAGAGAGCCTGCATTTTAAAATTTATATTCCTGCAGTGACAATCCTAATCCAGAAGCAAGCAAACAACTATTCAGAGCTTTCACTTGAATCGGGAAAGGTTACTTCACAGTCCAGTGGCATGAAACACAAACATCATGAACATCTCTTCAGCTTATTCTTCTCCCATAGAAGAAGACATAACTCCTTTTAACTAAGTGGAAAGAATTGCTAAATAAAGTCTACTTACTAAGGAGTAGTAGGCAAGGAGAGTCTTACAAGACCAGTGCCTAAATATACAATACTTGAGTATCTGTGTTTTCTTTCCCTCCTCCCCCAGCACTGCTATTGTTACCTTTGCTTTTCACTTCTGGCTTAGATGCAAGAAAGCAGCAGACTGAAGTCTGCCATCCTCTACACTGCATGAGAGTGGATTTTAAAGAAACACAGACTCCCAGGCCAAATTCTGCTCTATTTTTGTCAACATAAGCCTGGTGTAACTCTACCCCTCACTAAGCCATTTCTGTACTTACACCTCTATGTCTGAGAGCAGCCTGGGTTTATGATCCCCTTTTCAGATACCTGCTGCTGTCCCAAAAGGGATGGACACCATAAAAATCCTCACTACTACTTCACATACAGGAAGTCATAAAGAGTGTAAGTTTGGATGGCCTTTGAGGAGTCACCCAAGTTGCACCTCTGTTTTAGGCAGGTTCAGCTCTCCCCAAATCATGCCCAACAGATGTCTGGGAAAAGCCACTTAAAAGTCTTAAAGTAACAAAGGGTTGGTACTGGAGAAAGCATTACCCTGACTCATTTCATTCTTCTCCGGGCTAACCCAGCTCCTTCTCTCCACACAACAGGAAAAACCTGCGGAGCATCCAGTACTCTGTGCCTGTAGTGCTCATTTATGAGAACTGCAGACAAGGTACCTCTTGCTAGAGTTGGGATGTGGCTGCTTGGTGTTTGGAACAGAGTCAAGTGGGGCAGAGATGCTGCTCACCACGTTGCTGAGAAGGAAAAGGGGAGACAAGGCCCAGTGGTACAAGAAGTCCAAAAACTACCTGAACCAGCATGCGCTGATGATGATCTCAGCCACAGATGAAGCTTCAAAGGGGAGTTGTGGCTGCACTGTTTTTACCAGAAGGAGCCTTCTATTAATAAACTCTGTTAAACCATTTGACATTAAAATGCAGAGCTGCCTTTAAAGGATCAAAGCATTGAATGCTAGTTATTAGAATTGTTAAAATGACACTTTCCCTCTGGTCCTTTCTTATTTTTAATCACAGTAGCTCCCCAAATGTCACCAGCTAAGCAGGGGCTGCCCCTGGAATGCATTTAAGTCACAGTGAAGTTATCACCATAAACTGCCAGAATTCAAAGGAAGCAGTCAGTCCCACAGCCGCAAGGAACAAAAGGGAAGTATCACTTTTCACATCAACTATTCTCATTTTAGAGAGGGGATTCTAATCATATTTCAGCCCTCACCCCACTTATATTTAAGCATATCAGAGGAAAAAATGATGCATACATACCACAGAGGTAGCATACAAAAAAAGTAGGTGAGATAAAAGTATTTATTCTGTTCACAACATCCAGAATAGCAGGTAAAACCACAGTTCTGCCAGGAAGTTTTCAGTGAAATACTGCTTAGTAATTGCTCTCATTACACTGTCTGCTTTGGGGATTAATAGGAAAAACAAAACCACTTTTCTTCAAATTCATGGTGCAACAGTCAGCTCTACATGTGACTTATGCAAGATCAGATGAAGCTGAGGAAGAATAATTTCATGTATGTCATGTCAATGAGATGGATTACCAACAAAGCTTATTCTATGAGAGACAAGAATGTTCAGTTAAAACAGAGGAGTGAGAGAACACATGCAGCAAATTAATTACAGTTGCTACAGTTCTTTCTCCTACAAGCCACATTTGCAGTTCCTGAACAACAGTACACTGCCTGAAGCAATACAACATTTTCTCCATCATAGTGAGAATTTAAATGCTGCTCTTGCGTATTTTCAGAACTGAGGATGAAACAAAAAGACTGGCAGGATGAGTCCATGCTTCAGAAAAAGATGTGTACTTATGATATGACTCCCTGTAGTTTGAAAAGTACACAAAAACCTATCTGCTACCAGCCAGAAAGATGTTTCTCTACATGTGCTGCCTGATGAACATTTGGATAAGAATCAGAGCCAGATCTTGAGAACCACCCATGCAGATCTAAACACAACTCACTTGCAAGACTGCCACAGCTGGATGCCCAAGTGTTTGCAAATGCTCAAGCAGCAGCAGTTAGGCACTCAGCTGGTGAGTCTATGTGCAAATGACATTTTAGAAATGACCCATACCAGAAACTACTTCTATGGAATACAAGGCTAAGAGTAAATGTACTTTGACATGAACAAACCAAATGAAATTGAGCATTATGCTGTATCATCATCTTTTAATAGCGACATCCAAATAATTTTTTTTCAATTATATGATAGGTATTTGTGAATTCTCAACATAGGGGTATTGCAATGGTTGTCATTAAAGTATGATAATTTTTGTAGTGGTTTAGCATAAAGCCAAATGATGTATTTACTATTCTATAATGAGCATTGTTCAACAAGCAGATTCAATGAGGAAACATAGCAGTGAAAAGAGCAGTGATTCTCTTACACATGTGTATCATTTCTGTACAAGCAGGCAACAAACCAACAGGTCCTTGTTCTTTGGTTTAGTTGCTCACCTGCCTGAAATTATCCAAGAAAGGCAGCGGCACTGGAAAAAGCAACAGTTGACTGCTCTAATGTTACTGACCTCTTTCCCATACCTGTAACATTTCAAACATAAATATGTGAAGTGTAGATGCCAAGTGGGTCACATTTACCTAAAGTCACTTCTGCCAGGATATGCTCTGGACCTTCTAGCACCCTCAAAAAGCTATTTACAGAAGAATAACTAGTGCCTCAAGTATTCAGAAGCCTTTTTCTGAATAGATTACTGCAGAAAAGAAGTTCAGCACATTCTCTGCAACAACAACAAATGCAAACCATTCTGTGTGGCTGCACGGTACTTAGTTGCCAGCTGGACTTAAACCACGACATATATATAAGCAATCTGATAAGCAAAGCTTAAAATAACATTACTACTGAAAGCTTAAAAGCTGATCTACTTCAAGTTGAATTATTTTTAAACATGTAAGTTTAATTTTTTAATTCATTAAATTCATTCATTTGCTTCAGCAGAAGATTCTCAAGCATACACTTAAGCAAGTAGGTAGTTCCACAGAAGTCAAAGATTTTACATAGGTTTAATAGTAACATAACACTGTAATGAATCAAGAATGACCTTCAGAAACCTAAAGTGCTTCAAGCGCCAAAACCCCAAACTACTTAATATGGTAAGGTAGGACATCTTGGAAATTTGATGCAAACCACTTTCATCCAGCGAGACAGACTCAGCATGTACCCACCTGTAATCTCCCAGATTAAATTAGTGACAAGTGAGCTCTTCTACTGTACCCTCACTGCAACACGAGCATTAAGATTCACATATAAAGAGACAGTATTCAAGTGAAATGTGTTCTTAAAACCAGTTCCAACAACCCCGTGGAAACCAAGATTTAAGTCAAAGCAAACTTAGGAGACAACATCACCCCAATGACTACTCACTGCAGAAACAGAATCCCCTCAGCACTTATTTTTTTTTATCCTGCTGCTGATTACCCTGTGCAGAGGAAAAATGCTCTAGTGCTTTGTGCTGTGTGGGTGATGCTCCCATTTCCCAGCAGAGTTTGGTTCAACATTTATAGAAGGGGTAAAGCATTCTGAATTGGCTTCTATCAGTAAAATGACTCAGTGATCACTGTGCAAGTGGGAGGACGTCAAGCATTTGACATTGCTTCTCACATTCTTGCTGTCACAAATGCAAATGTTAGGGAATTTAAACTCGTTCCTATCTTGTCATTTTAAAATCCTAAAGGGACCTTTGATCATTCAGTGGCCTGTTAAATATTTAGCAGTCAGGAAGAAAGGATTTTTTTTCCTTCTGTGATGGTTTAACTGGTTTAAAATCTAATATTGCTTCCTTTATGTGAATACAATGTATCACCATTTGCCCACCATTTTCCTCAGAGAAAAAAAAAATCCCTTCAATTAAAATTGATCTGCCTTCTAAACTAATGAAAAAAGGAGACAGAAGTAATATAAACATACAGAAGATATGGCTGTGAACTCCAAAACTACATAATCTGTATGCACAGCACACACGTACGTCTTGGGGGCTTACAAAATACATTTTAATTACTCTGTTCCCCTTCAAAGCTAAATGCCTTGCGAATATTGGCTGGGGACACGCTCACCTCACTGAAGGCAGCACTGCCACTACCCTCTTCAGAGGTTGTAGGGCTTTGGTCTTGAGGGCATCAATACCCTACTGCACTCAAACCTGTTAATCCCACTGAAGCACATATAACTGTTTTCATGGGAATATTTATCAAGCTCCATGAGGAGATGTGTCTCTAACTTAGGAGCTGAAATTCAGCACCAGGGAGAACTGAGCTGTAACCAGCCCTGTTGCTCTGGCTCAACTCTGCTAGCAGCCTAAGGAGAGATGGCTCCTGCACCCTCCCACACAAACCCTCTCCCGCACTTGCTAGCATGCCTGTTATATTAATGACTCACCTTCATCGTAAAGCACCAGGCTCAGACTTTTCATTAATCACCTGAAGTCTGCTGGCTTCTGCAGTTTGCTCAGTCCCCACTCTATGAATAATTCAGGCTTCAGCACTACAAACACGGGGAAGGAGTTTGTGGGTCAGGTCTGCATTCCAGCAAGGACTTCGTAACTTCACAGAAAATACCTTATGGTCAGAATCTGTTTTTTTCAACCCAGTGTCGGGTAATTCCTGTATATTTGTTATGAGCCAAAATAACTGCTTTCAAAATGTGATTTTTAAATTGGATGGGTGGCCAGCAGGTCACTGCTGGTGCATTCCCAGTGATAGGCTCAGAGGACTAGTCCTGTACCACAGCCTAGTGCACCTTTCCTGTAGAAAAAGCACTGACTAGCTTGTTCAACAGTATGGAAACCTAGAGTAAGAAATGAATGCAGTGTACTGCAAGTCGATTTATCCTTCAGGGGAAGAGAAAAAATTCCTTCAAAATACTCTGGAAAAGGCTCTATATGTGTTATGAGAATGAGAAAGCCACTGAGAAGAGCTGCAGGTTGTGGGGAGGAAGCACTGACTTTTGGCGGACTGTGGGCACTTTTGCCTGCGTCCCAGCCAACACTAGATTACATTCACAGTACCATCTTTACATCTCTTTGAATTTCAATTAACTGTTTCTTAATTATTTCTGTAATAACTTCATTTTATCCAATTTTATGGATTACCTTTTTTAATGTTAACTACAAAGTAATATGGCTTCCTACTCTAGCTTAAAATGGGTTTCACACAAATAAACACCAGGGCAAAGTGCGCTGTTAGCAAAAACTAACAACCTATAACTGATGTAAATTTATGTCCACCCACCGGTTAGCCCATCAATTTCTTCTCTTATAAAATGTCAAAGCACCTGTCAATCATGCAGACAATGTGAGAGGCTCAACCACAGGGACTAAAAGAACAAGTCTCCCTTCTAACTTCTCACACGGATAAGGGAACCATGCGATACAGAGGTTAGAGCCCAGACACAATGGATATGTATCAGAAACTTGACAGATATGTGAGCAATGCATCAAGGCTGTGCCACTCCTTGACACATCACTTTCTTAAAATACAAACTAGATACCACATAGGGGGTATCTATCCAGAACCACGTACTTGGCAGGTGTGTACCAGACTTTAGACCCCATGACTGATCACTTACCTATCACAACACATGGCTTATCTACCAAGACTATTTGTATCTTTTGGAGCACCAATTTCTAGATAGCTGGTTAACTTCAGTTCAAGAGACGTGCTTTGTTCAAGCCAAAGGCACAGATCTTCATGGATAGCCCTCTCCACAAAGGAAGAGGACAGCTTCTTCCCTGGCTGGGACTGAACCTACAAAAGCTTATAATACTACAAAGACTGGATGCAGCAGGGTAAGTGGATAATTCAGCAGCACTCATATCTTGAAAACACTACTCAATTTCCTTCCATGGGACAAGTGTCTGCAGCTACCCTAAAGGAAGTGTTCATTCCTTCTTTCCTTGCCTGCCTAAAATAAATACCTTTCTGGCACAGAACACAACCTACTTTTAGACATGCTACATATGAGCAATACATTTTGCTGTAAGACAACAGACTGAGACCTGAGCTCATGGCAGCAAGGGGCAGCCCACAGCTGCCAACACTCACAGATCAGCTGAGCTCATGTCTCAGGCGGCATTGCTTTTCTGCCTGAAATACATTTTGTTTCCCCTGCTGCTTTAGTTTGTTTTTTTTTTTTTTTGATTTTGCACTTTAGGATCACTAAGTGCAAAACCAGCAGCATGTGTTGCTGCCCCTCAAAGTCCCAGCTCCTCTGGTGAATGGCCCCTCAGTGAGGACCTCCCCATCCTCATTTCACTGTGCTTTTCACCTTGGGTAAGAGCAGTCCAAGCCCAATCAGCACTGACCTGTTGTAAGCAATGGTCTCCTGTTACATGGGAAAATGTCCTGGTTCAAGGGGCTAGACTTTTGGAAGTGATGGAACTTCTCTCCTTCCCAAAGGACTACCTGCCTTGCTCCAAGCCTTACCCATTGCTGGATGGTTGACAGTGCACTAAAAAGCACTGCTGACCAAACCTGTAACACCAGTCAGCACTCCAGCTTGGGGAACATTGATGCTGTGGTTTCACCACGTCAACTCTACATTTTCGTTGACTCAAAGACTTGAAATCTCAGTAAACCATCCAGTGAGTGTTTAAGTGTCCCAGCACAGTAAGAGTACTCATGAAAATACTGAAGGAGCTTTCTAGTTCAACTAAAACAACTTTTTCTTTCCTCCCATAATACACTGGTTTAGTCAGGGCAATCTGACCCTCTTCAAAAGCCCACATTTAATCACCAGCAGTTAAAAGTTGTCTTCCTACATGGGAATTTAGAGTAATTAACTTCAGCTGCTGAGCATGTTAAGGACACTTCCCTGTCCAACACTCTCACACCACCTCAGCTGGGACTGAAGCCCTTTCATAGCTACACCCCCACACCCACACAGTCAGAACAGGTTTCCTAACCAGCTGGACCCCAGGATTCCCACAGCACAGCCTCAGATGTCTCCATCTTTTAACTACCTTAATCATGGTATAATCACAAAATTACAGCTCAAGCTGGTGCCTCTGAGGAGGGACCCAGAACAAAGGAGCCCCTGGGCTTTCACACCCTCACAGTCCAAGGGTGGGAAAGTCTGGAATCATCAGCTCCTGCTGTGTCCCTGAGTGTCCGGTCCCCTGGCTGGGCCACAGCTCCCTGTGCCCTTTGTTCTGCAAAGGGTCAGCGCTTCATGGCCTCTTGCCTGGGGCTCAGCCTCCTGTCCCCCAGAGCTGAACCTGCACCTCTCAATCTGTAACTCAGCTGTACTGCATCCGTACCCTGAGCTACCTGCACACAAGCTTGCCAAAATGCTGAGTGAGCTCACGCTGCAGAAATTCCAGACTAAGTTTCCACTGGAAACTTTTGCTGTATTAGCTGTACATGTTGGGATCATGAAAACAGTCTGTCTTTATTGATATGTTTATACCCACACCAATTCTTGCAATGCAGTTCTTCAACCAGTATAGCATATTCTGAAAAACTTTCTCAATTTTTTTTTTTTTTTTTACTATAAAAGCTTTGTTGACATTTGGGATGAAGTTCCTCAGAGAGCTCTACCAGTATCTGTCTACCTTCTAAATTTAGTCTATCTTCAGACATCTATCACATCCTCTCATGATACACACAGAATCTGTTCAAGCTTTTTGTGCAGTCAGTGGCAGATTTAACTCTGCATTTGCCAGACTGGGAATAGTATAGATGTGCCAGCACTCCTCTGACAACATTTCTGTCCTTTCCCATCAATTATTAGACTGTATAGCTATTTGTTGTCTCCCAACACCACATAACTGCTGAGAAAGAGCTTATTTCAAAGTTTGTAAAGTGCACAAGCCAAAAAAAGACCCTCTGACGCTTGTTCTTTACGAACTGCAAAGCAGGAAGCAGCTCCCAGTCCCTTCCCTGGACAACCTCTCCATTTCCCAGACTACTTCTTGAGGTTCACTTGGATGTGTGACGTGCTTTGCACTGCTGCAAAGCAAAATAACCCCAGAGGATTGCCATGGTTCTGAAGTCAAGGGCATGCCATGTTTACTTGTGATTTCTGCTTTCTTTGGGAAGCTTTGGAGAGAAAAGTCAAAAATAAAATGCTCATTGCTGATACAAAGCCGTGCCTTCCAAGTGCAAATGTTCCCACACATGCAGAGGCACTCTAGGTACCAGATGTGACCATAACAGTGTCTCTGCCCTGAAAACATTATGATTATTCTCACTACATTTTTTTTTTGAGAGAAGAAAAATGTTTAAATTCAGGTAATGTTCTTCAAAGGACTGCATTAGAGATGCAAAGATAAGCTAAGCACTCAAAAAATCATGAAACACCATCTGCTCTCTTTTATCTTCTAATGTCTATCAGCATCACCACTGTTGCCAACATTAGTCACTCGCCTCATGATATTGGGTGTTTTTCTTATGCTCTCAGCTCTCATAATCAAAGTTATACAATAGCAGTTTATTTTAAATAAACTAAAAAAAAATCCAATACACTTGATGCCTAAGAAAACTAGTGCAAATCAGCAGCTCAGAAAAGCAAGTTAAAACTATTTAGATAGAATTAAACTGATAAAACTTGTTTTGATATTAAGTATACTCCAGGGACTATCTTTCAGAGTAGCTAGGCTTCCACAGGGGTACCAAATGGATAACCACACTTGAGACCCAGGGCAGCACATTGAATCTCTCAAAAATCTGCTTTTAACTGTGACCATAGAATACCTGAAGAATCCTGCTGCAAGCCACATTTTTACATACACATAACTCATGACAGAGAAGTCAACCGAACTCTGTGCCTTTGGAAGCCAGGCAACACTCAAACCCTGAGCCCCGTATTGATTACAGTCTCATTCTCTCCTCACGTGAGCGTCCAGAAGAATAAGTGCAGCCTCTACCTCTCTTGCCAATTTTACACTGTCAGGATAACATCTTATTCATCTGCTTCTCACAGCTTTTATTTTTATACAAAGCGAAGAAAGTTTTTGCTATTCTGCAACACAAAGTATGTCACTGCCACTGCCTGCTGACACCAGGGTGCAGCTCATGACAAGTGCTGCAAGCACTGGAAAGGCACCAGCACACCTCGGCTGCCAGGTGGAGCAGGGCAGCCCAGGGAATGCTGCTCACAGATGTTTTTCAACAACTCCACACAGCTGAGCTGGGACCCAAATGATTTGGTCCCTTTGTACGTAGCCAGCACCAGGGAAACACATCCATTATGCCCTGCCCTCTCCCCATCACATCCCTAGCATAGGTGCCAACCAAAACCTCAGCCTCACGCTTGGCATTTAATAAGATCCAAAGTTTTTAACTCTGGCATCCTTCTCCTCCTGTTTGAACTGGGAAGGAGGGGCTGCACCATGCGAAAGCGTTCTGCTCTCTGCAGGCATGCTACAGGCTGCATCTTCGCAGGAGGCTCTGTGACTCACGTCTGACTCATGCGAGACCTGTACCACCAACAGCATCTATCACAGCCAGAAAACAGAGTCCTCGCCCTCAGGTTAGAAGCTATTTTAATGCCATGGGTGTTAAGGAAGAAATATGCTCAATCCAAGGTAGCTGGCGCAAGGAGACTTAAAGGAAGATGATGCTGCCCTGATCCCCACAACCCGAATTCAGCCCAAGCACTGGAGCTTCCACAGGAAAGATTAAACTGACAGTACCCACCAGGTCAACTTAATTTAATGACAGCATCCCAGCATCCAGATCGCACTGAGGACTTTTGCACGCACACGCTTGAGTTCAGGTACCCATACAGAAGAATGAACCCAAGCACACACTTGGTCCTTCACACAATCAAGTCATTCTGGCACTGTGATTTGTGCGAGGCATTTGTCAAAGTTTCATGTCTTTTCCTATCTATAATTTCCAGGATGAAACAGCAAAGTTACTAATTTTCTTGGTGTTACAGCTTCCCCCCCGCCCCCACCAAGGGAGAGGGGAAAACCAGGATTTCAGAACATTTGAATATTTCTTACAAAGTCACCTCCCTCTCTCCTTCCAGCCTCAATAAAACAAAGCCATTTCTCCCCCACATTTGAAACCACTGAGCTCATTAACTACTTAATGAGTTTTGTGCTTTCCTGCTGCACAAGCAGCAAGCCTCAGCCTACTTTCCAAGTTACAACTTCTTTATGTTGTCATTTTTAATACACACGGAGGTGTATTAAATAATAATGTGTACGGAGGTTTCCTGAGAGCCATGTGGACCAAGACATGTTTCCTAACAGTAGGAAATGCAGAAATTGGTAGGAGAGCAGCACTAAAATTAAAATATTTATTTGATATGTCAAACAAAACTTACAGCACCCAACCCAGAAGTTCCTTATTATTTTACACTAGATTAAGAAAGCACAGGCAAAACATTTAAAATAGTGGAAATAGAAAATTTGAAACCTTATAGGGTATATTATATTTACCAATATAATCTAAATGCACAGTAAAGCAAAACTGCTTAAGTATCTGATATGCATCATTATAGTTTATCCACTGTAAGTAACTCTGCCAGTGTAGACAAGAAATTCCAAGTTGCCTGTAGAAAATTCTTCTGGATGAATTATCAGAGGGTGGTTGAATATTCAAAACAAGACACATCTTAGAAACCTATTTCTCAAAGAATATCCTCTTTAGTTAGTCCTTCCAGAAAACCAGGCCAGATTTTTAATTGTGTATCTGTCAGTGCAGATCATCTAAATTAATCATTTAAATTATGCTTAGTTTTTAGACATTAGTTTTAATAATGAGAAGAAAGAGGAGAGACCACGAGATGATCTGCTTGGTTGATTTCTGGCTGCTACTGCCAGTAGAGCTCTTAGGGGGAAGGGGACAAACATCCACACATGCAGGAATCCATCTTTTTAAGCTACTACAAATCAGATCTAACGACCACCTGGGCAGCATTCAGCAGCCGCCATAAACAGTGGTCACCAATACATGTCTAGAAGGCATCTTTGAACTACTTAGCCAGCTTCCAAACTGCAACAGCATTCCAAGAAGAAAACAAACATCTCTTATATTGTCACTTTTTCAAGTTCATAGTTTACCTTATCAAAACCACATAGAGCTAACAATGCTTGGCATTAAGGAAAAGGCTCAGATCCAAAGTCAGTGCCACTGCTGCCAAAAACTCAGTCAGTTTTGGATTAAGCCACATGTTTGAAAGTTTTTAAAGACTAGAGCTGTCATTCGTGTCATAGGCTTAACAGTCTTGGATGCTTAGAAATTATAATAAAAAGCAAAATGTGATGCTGTTAGCCTTAACACAAGTTATCTGCATCACATGAACTTGTCTAGCATTATCAGAATTCTTAACTTTTATGTTAGTGCAGGTGAAAGCAGTTAGGAAACAACAGTGACGTTAGAAAGTATCGTAATTTCAGGAAGCAGCCATACAGCAGCCAAAGAAAAGGCCAGTGGCAGCATCTTTCTCCACATCCCCAATCCTTCAATTTCCCTGTGGTGAACCGTGGGGAAACCACAGCCTTGGTCCTTGGAGGGAGAGGATATGCGGTGCACAGTGAGGAGGAGCAGAGGAAGTGGTTTTTAAGAGTAACCGTGGAAGTAGAGTCTACAAATCACCAGCAAACAGCCACAGAGGAACTGCAAGAAAAACCATGAATGGGTCCCTGCCACAGGCAAAAACATATGGTCATATCTCTTTGAAGTAATTTCCCTGATTGGAAAAGTCAAGCCAAAATGTCTTGTTGCCTGCGAAGGGGGAATAATTAGGGATCCTACACAGCCATTTCCCAGCAATACCTGTACGAACAGGAAAAGTAGCTTCTTCTATCAATTGCAAAATAATATATTTTTAGAAGAAATTTATCCTGACACAAGTTCACAGATTTATATTTCTTTTCCTTCTTTAGAACAATTATGTACTTAAATATAGAAAACCATTCTATTTGTGTTAGTTGGCATCTATGAACTTGGCATAAAAAAGAAAAGAGCACATAAACAAAATGCTTAAATAGCACAGGAAATATTCTTTTAAGATCTTACTGGGTTAAATCAATATGAAAAAAGGAATGAACTAGCAAAAGCTATCATTGTATAGCAAAAGCTATCATCCAACTATCATGGTATAGTGAAATGTCTCACAGTAGCTTTGACAAAACTATTAGGCCTCGGATTTGATCACTCTTTCTCTAGAGATTCTGATGGGAAATAGGTGAATTTAATGAGGAAAGGGATCTCTGATCTATTCAAAACCACAAAAAAATAAATAAAAGTAAAACCTCAAACCTAGTAAGACAGCTTCAGACACCTTCTTACATTCAATCCCTCTTTCCATTACTTCCATGTAATGCTTCAATTTTTAATTTTTTCCTAATGTTACCATTACGTTACCTATGAGCTCCAGTTATTGGGGAACTTCACTTAATCACTTTCTGGCCAACCGATCACCCAGCACAAAATACCCAGGGCTAACTTGTCTTGCACAGGAATGACTTCTCAGAAGAGTGGTGCTCAAGGTCTGCCATGGAGTTAAAGTGAGATCAAACAAAGTCTATACACTTCTCAGCCACATCCATGAACTTTAGCCTCCTGAATGCTTTACTAAACACTGTGCTGATGTTCACCTCTGCAGAAGTCTTCCTTTTGCTTACAACGGCATGCCAAGCTCTTCTATTTTACACAGATGAAGCAGAAACATTCTACAAGCTCTGCAGATAGGGAAACAGACTTATTAGATCTCCAGTGATTAAATGAAAAGCTGCAGCAAATTTATGATAGACCAGAACCATTCCTCCTACTTCTCCAGCAGCCTTTGTCCATGGACCTAAATTTCATAGTAGCTTGAAGTGCATCCTGGGCATTTAAGGAGTTAAAAATTAATTTTGCCTAGCAACGTGTCCTTAAGATGTCTTACTTCCATGGAAGTTGTTTCAGTGATCCTTTTTGTTACAGAAGCAGCTTGGGCTCAGTACCAGCCATTTCATTTACAACTGGTACTGAAAGAACCTGGAAAAAGCTTCACTTGATCCATCCAACCCTGAGTTTTCTTCCCTGCTTCCTGCACTAATCCTTAACTGAATATCACTGTCCCCATTTCCACCAGAACAACAATTCATGGAAATTACTTGCTTTTCTACAATACAACACAATATATTAATTTCTGATTTTCTTTTGACGTCTGTGAGGATGCACAGAGTTCACTATGGGGTCACGAGCTGCAAATGTCACTTCCCATGTTTTTGTGGAGCTTCTCTTGACTATGTGCTTGTCATCAGGTAAGTTATCCTGCATTATTGTCAGTAGCTCTGCTTGTTTCCAAGGACAGAACATCTAATTGTTAATGATTACATGTCCAAAATGCACCAGCCTCATAACTACACTCCAACTCAACTAAAGATGCTTTCACATATTCTATCTTCCCCAGTTTCACCCTATAAAAATTTTTCCTTTGAACTCCATCTTCTATGAAGAAAACCCTCCTGCATGTGTGCTTCACACACACACACACAGCTCCCTCCCAATCCTCACCAGGGAAAAGGGACATGAATCTTACGTACAGAAAGAATTTTTCCTCATTTAAATGGGTTTTCAGTGGAAGCCATATGAAACTTTGTGTATCACCCAAATAACATGGTTCAGGATGAATATTCCTTTTTTTTTTTTGGCCAAAACTCCTACTGTTCCTGAAGAAAAAGGAAGCCTTAAATTGTTTTTCGGCCACATTCTCCACATTGGATACCCTGCCAGATCTTTGCTGACCACTTTCTATGCTGACACTGCTTTTACTCTTTTTTTTGCTTGTTGAACTAATGTTTTTGTACTATTTTCACATGCTGTTCTTTGGAAAACTGCAGATTTTTTTCCCAGTCATGCAGCTCCCATCATTACCTTAGGCACAAGTTGTGTATCTCTGTTTTGGCCACGTCCCCTCATTACTTAGTGTAATTTATGAACTCTGACATTCATTCAGCTCCCATGCTTTCAACCACAGAAAAACAGCCCACTAGATTCTTGCAGGAACTACACTACCTGTCATTCTTTCTGTCATCCCTGGCACCCCTGTTCACTGCCTTTAAAAGAAGAAGAAAAATTAAGGTGGAGAGCATGCAACATCTGTGGGTTCCCTTCTGCTCAAACAGCTACGTGAGTTTATTTTCTGTTCCTGCATGAAAACCTGGAGTTAGGTCCTTGAGGTGTAGATAAGGATATCACCTGTGATTTGCACGTTCCTCCTTGGGACTTTTGGTAGCCATAACACAGAAGCAAAGCCCTAGGACCAGGCTTCACCAGATAGCTGATGCCCAGGTTGTTCACAGTAGGGTTACTCTGGCAGAAGATGCAGTCCCAGGTTTTAGTGGTGCAGTGATTTCTCTTACAGTTTCCAGCAGGAGGCATAACTCATAACTAGGATGCTCACAGAAGAGATTTTTGACACACACTGTGGCCATTTTTTATTTCCCTGCTAACCCTATTTGAAATATTAGTTTCTTGATTCTTTTATTTGAAATCTTGTCTTGATTCTTTTTGAGTCAGAACCCTTAAGAGTTTCTCAGGTCATTCAAAAAAATTACCAAGAACCCCAATAAAACTTGCAGAATTACATATCAAATTTTATTTTAATGGGGAATAAGTTAGTTGAAACAAAGATGTTGAACTCTTAGCCAATTGTAAAGGAAGAGATTAAGTCAACATAGTGAAAAGCTTATCTTCTCAACTTCCAAAGTAGTTATCATTTCTTTTGTCCTAGTGGCTGTAGCTGTTAAAAAAATCTCAATTTTATATGCTCTTTGCTTTCTCTCAGTCACTCTGTGGTGGTCAAACCGTTAGTATTTAAAATTGAAGGGTCTGGCTAAAAGGTTTATCTTACCTAAAAGAACATTCCTTTTGACTAAAAGCTAACAGTCCATGATGGTTTCCAGATCCCCACTTCCGAGCTAGGGTAACACTGCAGAGGAGGAGACACCATCTCAGTGTTCTCTCACTAGGGCCACGGTGAACAGGGTTTCTGTCTGACCTACCCTCATTTGTACTTGCACTGTTACGCCCTTGGAGTCCCCAGATCCCCTGGCAACTCTGTCCACACTTGTTTGGAACACAACAAAATCCCACCTTTCTCAGAGGCCCAAACAAATGAAACCAGTGACCTTATTTCACTTCCTTTTCCCCAAAGGAGCACTAATTTCAGTGCTGCATTGTAGCTGGCAGAACAGTATGTCTTACAAATGAAGCAGTGAGAAATAGCATTCCCAACATCATCTTGCATAATGCAAGACGCTGAGATTTACTACGTTATTCACAAGCCTTAACATACTGTACTCATCTATTCACGGAGCACTGAATCCTCCTTTTTAGAAAAGGCTCCTACATGTCCCATGCTAACAAAGATGACATTTACAAGTTTTACCATGAGTCTTTTTTCTCCTCAACTAATTTTGTCGTGGTAGGAGTATGTCACTTATTTATGGCATGCATTTGGGTGGAGTGTGGGGTTTTAATCACCAGCTTGAAGGATTTTTGTTGTTGGACATTTTGGCCAAGGCTGTGTTCATTTAAGAGTGGTTCAGAATTAGTAACACTGAGGAGTCCAGCTGGAAGCACTTCAGGAATACCTGTTTCAGGACACTTCTAATTAATCTCAGAGTAGACACCATGAGGTTAGAATTCTAATTATGGGTCACTCAACAATTGCCTTGGACAGTGACCTAATTTTTCATGCTAAAATGCTATCATCTCTTTAATTGCTGCTGCCAAGGAAACAAAGTAATTAGTTTATGCTTTTTAACAGGACAACCAGCAATTTAAGTTTCTTTTACAGAGAAGCAGTCGACATTGCAGAGTTATCTGCAAATAAATCTTCACTGAATTGCTTCTCTGCTGCCAAAAATAGGCCCCCATCACACAAAAAGCAGAGGCTGATGGGAGAGAACTATATTATTATAAAGCTAAAATGTGTATGTTATTCCACTTCCTCATGCAAACATTGCTTCTCTTTCACAGCCTTAGAGACAGAGTAAGAACATCCCATTTGAAGGAAACCTTCCCTCCAGTTGCTTCAGAGGAAGGAGTAAAATAACCAGTACAAACCTACACAAACAAAGTTAAAAACCCCCAAACCCCTAGAAGTGAAATACCTTAGACTCTTTGAAAGTCTGGTTGCCTTCTGACCAAATTTTCTATCAAATACTTGACCAGATCTTTAGGCCGTCCAAAATGAGCATTGACGAAAGTCAAGTGACAACCACTGGCACTTCATGAACAAAAAGCCAGCAGCCTGGGTGGGGAGTTGGGAACGGCACCAGAGGCGCTAAAGTTGCTCTCACAGAGAAGATCAGTAACTCTCCCACTGACTGCAGGGGCCAACACCTGCACACAGCTGAAAATCCTGCTCCTGGATGCAAACAGAAGCATAGGCAATAAAACAGCAGAGCAAATCTTGCCTGACAAGATTGCTTCTTTTGCAAAGAATCATAAAATTAGGGGATTTAGGGTGCACAGTGAAATTAATCTATTTAGATTTTAACCAGGCAGCAGGTGTTGTACCTCAAAAATCTTAATTTAAAAACTAATTCAAAAGGATTTGAACAAAAAGCAGGGTCTTTTGAATTTAAGCTGTAAAGAAAGAATAACAATATGTGAGTGTTTCAGTTTGAAGGAAGGTGTCTCATCAGTTACTAAAAGGATTTTTAAAAAATATCTTCCTTAAAATATCTGTGATAGAAAAGACAGTGTACTAGTGACAGATTTAGAAGTGGTAATGAAGTGGAAGAAATTCTGATTACTGGCAACAGAACAGGAACACAAAAATGTAAAAACTGAATCTAAAGCATAAAACTCCCAAAATTTATCCCAGAAATAATTTGTTCATAAGCTTAAAATTTCACTTAAAAAAACCCCCACAACTATTTGTAGCAGGAAATTTGGAAAACTTGAGCCAAGTCTAACTGTTATATACATACGTAAAATCCCAGAAATACCCAGATGATAGCTCAGAGATGCCACATCTCCCCTTCACTTCCGGCTGTTAGTCAGAAAACTACGAATAAATAGTTTAAAGGTCAGCAAAATTAACTACATCAGTAGGTCTTGCTGCAAAACCAGCATCCAGCTAAAGCCCATAATACCCACAACTTGAAGACACTGTCTTTACAATGCCTGTTTTTAAAAAGTATCCATAAGAAGCTGCAGTCACACTAGGCCATTACAATATATTCGAGAACACTCATACAAACACAATTCTTGTAACCATTTCAACGGCATTCATCATTCCTTTTATTTACATTCTATTATCATACATATGAGAAGCCACTGCAAATATGCATGCAGTAATGTATTTGCACAGCTCCTTCAAAAAAGGCTTTGTGAGCTTGGAAGACTTCCTATCCAAGAGCAAGAACATTCTGTGCAATCCGTGACCAAATGCACAGTGCAAATAACAAACTGCAAACAGCAGACAGAGCAACTGACAGGCTGAAACAGACAAACAATTTTGAATAATGGGCAAATTAATGGAAATTGAAATCTGTTCACACATCATTTATGGATACAAGGGCTAAAATTTCTGCATAACAAAGTTTTGAAATAAGTATTGGAAAATACTACAGGAAAAAGACGGCTATCAGGCTACCAAGACTAGAAGATTCTTCTTTGCATCCCCCCCCCCACCAGTTTCTTATCATTATATAGTCTAAGACAAGAAAAACACAGCTCTACTGGATGAGTAAGTTACATAAAAATGTAGGATTTCCCCTTCTTTCCCGTTTTATTGAAAGGTGCATATTTTTCAGGAAGTGTAAATAGAAACTCAGTTAACATCAAAAAATATCAGGATGAAGAGCATCTCGAAGAGCTCAGATTTGATATTTCTTTGATCATCAACTTGACCTTTGCCTGCTAAACAGCACAGAGACAAGGAATGATAGATCAGCTGTCTTCACTGATGAAAACTAAAGGACATCAAATACAATCACCAGTGCCACATAAAAATCTTCCAGCAGGACACTGGCTGCAGAGGGCTACATGGATTCAAATAACTGCTTGACAAGTTGAGAGGTATCACAGGGAAACACAGCATTTTTCTTACAATGTACTGACACCTCTGAGTTAGGAAGTCCCTCAATTAAAAATCCCACTGGCAAGGGAAGAGTGAAACCATGAATGTCCTGCATCTTCAAGACAAGATTCGCATGCCACGCCAATGTTCATAACTCTTCTTAGGTGCTTATATCCAGTGCATTTATAAACAAAAAAACTAAGACATCTAATGGCCATTTTTTTCCTCCCTAAAATCAACAAAATAACACTGTAAGAAACTTCAAACATTTCAGCATGGTTGTAATTTCAAGAAGCACAATGAACAACTTAAATCTACATTGCAAATCTGGCCCAATGCTGAACACTGAAGCAGCAATATCAAAAGATGCAGCTCGGAGTCTGAACAACTCAACTCAGTGTCACATTTGAATTTTATGCTGCTCTGTGCAACTCCCCCTTGCCTTTGTATTAGAAGCTTTTAAATAAAAACATTGTTCAAAGAGATGCTACCAAACTTTGTTTTCCTATTACTATAAGAAACTTTATCCTAAAAAAGCTGAAGACAGCCATCACCCAACTAAAAACTTAATCAGTTTAAATTTAAGAGGACAAGCAATTCTTCTGGGCTGTACCTGACTAGACAGATGGTGTTAAGATTTCTTTCAGTGTTCAGGAACTGTAGTTTCTAAAATGCTTTAGGAGGGCTGGTGTATATTAACCAGTAAATAGTTACTGGTGAAGTCCCAGAGGATGTTCCAATAAACCATTTAAACACTACCTTTAGGTGCTTAAATCAATACTGTGGTAGTGAGTCTGTGCTTACAAGTCCGCATTTGGCAGACAATTGACCAATTCAGGTTTATAACTCCGACATCACTACTAATAGGACTAATTAATGTAGCTTATATTCTTCTACTTCTCAAACAGCAAGAGAAATCCAAGCTTCCTGCCTTGCATTTCCAACAGAGTAGAAGCATCTGTTCTGAAGATGAAAAGTGACATTTGCTTTTAAGTTCTTTGAAATAATCCCCATGCTTTTCAGAGTGTAAAGACTAATGATTTTTGTCAGTTTGGATGTTTCAGGATCCTGTTCTAGTGAGCTACATTTCTGTCACTTTTTTTTCCCTGGATAAAATACAAGCAAATCCCAAAGCAACAAAGCTTGTACAGCTGCAAAGCCTTTGAGAGGTGTATTCCACTCCGTCCATCCAAATTACACTCTTTTGGATACAGTGTGACTTCAGACAACCATTACAGGGGTCTTCACCCAAAGATTATTAAAAAACCTATTGTGTTATACTTACAGTTCAGACTGTGTGTGAGGAAAGCACTGTGGCTGCTTAGAGGGCAACCTCTGTGATTTGGGAACATGGTTTTTTGTGGGTCTGGCCCGTGATTAGACATACAGAAAGAAAAGTATCGACACAGCAGCTTCAGGCCAACACTGGTCTGTGTGTGTTCCTCTTCAGTGCAACACACTAAGGCACAAGGCATCCTCCTCCCCAACCATGTAAGAGATGAAGTGATTTACTCTCCACAAGGATTGGACTCAAAGGTGATGTACATATTGCTGAGAGCCTGACTAGGACTCACAGGCTCACCATCTTTTAAAACGGAGTAGGGCCAAGCAAACACAGTTATTTCTGCAGCACCTGTGTCTATCACGTCTGGACTGATGCCTGTTCAGGTGGTCTGAATATGCACTTTTTAACTGTATCTTTAAATACTAACTGGCACCAAACACTTAATTCAGTTTCCCATCTCTTTTCCCAAACAGAAATAGGTATTTACATGTGGCCCTTGTGCCAATCCTGTCTAAATAATGTGACACAGAAGAAAGGGTTTGTCAAGAAAAACATGCACAGAATGGTATTGCTATCATATCTCATGCTACTGCATATGTGTCCTGATAGGAAACACTTCAAATACAGCTCAAGTACTAAGATAAGACTTAAATCACAAGGAGGAAAGAATTAGTAGGCACTAGAAGGTATGGTAAAAACAAGCAAGGCCCTGAAATTAAAAGTGTAATTACTTTGGTGTGAAGTTTCACACATCTCACAGGTATTTTAACAGCTGCACGTCTACTCCTCTGAAATGCCCCCCTGTTGTAAACACATCTCCATTCTTGATTACCAGTAATAAGACTGAAAAAAATTCAAATAATACAAACTCCATAGAAGCCACAAAATTCCCTCTGTTCCATTTCCACCTAAATATGTTTTTCCAGTGATGGACATGAAGGACAAGGACTAGAAGACAGGCTATCCTACCATTCAGTCTTCATAAAGTAACTGAAAACTCAAAGGTCACCAGCCTTCTGATCACTATCTCATTTCAAATAAAAAACTCCCATCACCTTGCAGTAATTGTCTGCTTCTCTGGCAGTATGGAGAAGACTCTAACTGTATTTCAGAGGCTAAGGCAATGAAGAACCAAACTGCTTGGCTTGGGAAAGATGGAAGGGAAACCAGTAAAAAAAAAAAAAAAGACAGGAGAGTTCTAAATTTTTACTACTTACCTCAGAGTTAATATGTGATCTTTCAGAAAGGAAAAGAAGTTAAAAGGCAGTACATGCCATCACAATAGACTAAATGCATATAGATACCATAGTACTTCAGGAAAGCAAACAGATGACAGTCTGGATGATCTGTCCAAGAGCACAGCTAACATCTGTGCTATCTTTTTTAATTGCAAAGCACTTCTGTGCAATGCTTGACTGATCATTATTTTATATATTCACAGCTGAAGAAGCAGTTGCCCTCTGACAAGAATATCCTGCTGCCTGGCATTTGTACTTTTTTACTAATATCCCAATTACATTACTACTGATGACCAAGAAGTGGAATAAAGTTTTCAGTAAGAAATACGGCCATGCCAAATTCTCATATTCTCAGATGTTCAGTCTACACAGTCTTGAAAAACAAAACTATTTATATGACATAATGAAGTACTCAAAGATCAGAACAATCTTGAATAGAAGGCAAAATAGAAATCAAACACCAAGTAAATGGAACAAGTTTTCTGTTGAGTAGGTTTGACTGACAAGATCATCCTTACTTGCTGTACTTTCTGTCAAAGAGTGACAGTCCACGCTGAGGTGGCTGAACAAGCAGTGAAATAAAAACTTACTGTCAAAGGAAGTAAGAAAACTTAACTGCCACCAGCTGTCAGTGTGCCAGCCTTACCCTCTTGTTCTTAGTCAATTCTAGTTGCTTTAAAACCTTGCCAATCTAGAAGACACGTCAGGTTGATCAAGAGTACAAGACAGAACTGACAGCTGACAGGCTCATAATAGCCCCTCTTCATGCAGCCAAAGACATACCAAATGGGAACAAGGGATGAATTTTACAGACCCCAACACCATCTTGCATGGTAAGAATGAAGTTGTTTGCTGCTCTGTACTGTCTGGATATTATCCACCTACTGCTTGATGCCTCTGGAAGAGCAGCTGCCCAGATGACTAACACTGACTCCCACAATAGAGAAGACAACACTCCAGATGCTATGAAAGAACAATACAAGAAACAATGAAGAACAAAACATTTTCATGTCACATTTTAAGGCCAGGAAAATTACACATCCCATTTATTTCCACCCTCTGGAGACTTATTCAATCATTACTCAATAATGCCTGGTGGCAAAACTCTCAGGGTTTTGGTTTTCTGTTTTGTCAAGGACAATTATTATAATTTATCTCTCATATACAACTTTATCAGACGATGGTTGAGATTATTAACAAAAATCTGAACACTGCAGCATGCACTGCTCCAGCAGTAAAAGATAAGCAGAAACAAGTCACAACTGTTCAAATACAGGGTTCAAAAAAGCCCAGATATGGCAATATCCCAAGGGCTGACTTTACCTAATGAAACTATGCACTCCTTGCAGCCAGTACATTTAAAGACTTGACTGAGAAAGCCTACTGTTCATCAGAGCAACTACAGAATTATGTGATAGCATTGTTAAAATACGCTAGAGTTCTACCTCACCACATTTTATACATGTGTATGTTCTTTAGATTATTTTATGTTATCAATATGCCCATTCACTTCTGCTTGTTTCTTCTGCGATCACCTGTCAAACACTGACACCTTCCCATATTCTTGAGCAGCCCCAGTGACTGCAGTTCTGTTTACCTGCTCACCAAAGCACTGTGGGGCTGCTGAAGAATAGAAGAGTCTTACCCTTCATGCACCTTTAGTTTTAATACTGATATATTAAAGCATGTAGACCTGTTCAGCACTCCTGAAAAAAGACAATCACAAGAATCATGCACTCAAGCATGAGCATGTTTCTCCAGTGAATGATTCTCATGCACATCCCAAGTCTTTCCAATGCTAGTCCACAGAGCATGCAAGTGTTGCACCTCTGGTCCTCTGTCCTTCGATTTTGGAACTGAAGCAAGCTGTGCTTCTTGAGAGAGACAGATCAAGTCATCAGCCAGAACAGGAGCTTCTTGGTCCATCTCCCTCACTCCTTGCATAGCTTCAATCCTACTAGCAGCCTTCCCAAGCTTCTGTTAGCTACTCATCCAAAACAAGTGAGGGAAGGAACTTCATGCAATGCTTCACTGTTAGGAAGATGGCTACCCTTAGGGCAAAGACAACTTGTATTTCTGCACTTCTTTGCCCCCACTTCTCAAATCAGTCTCAAATGCTGACCACATGCAGAACGACGCTTTGTGAAAGAACAGTGTGTCCCTTCTAACACAGAGGAACCAACAGATTGTTCAAGCCACAACATCTGGGAATGAGCCAGCCAAATTCCTGCCTCTCCTCCAGAAGAGATTTTAAAAATCCCAAACAATCCAATGCATCTCAGATATGACAATCAGAAATTATAAGACGGTCTTACAATAAGGGACATAACAGATGAGATACTGTAACACAAAAGCTCTTCATAAATATGCTACGTACAGTAGCTAGAAACACAATCATCATTTTAGCAGCTACATTGCTATGTTTTTTGCAAGTAGTCAACAGTTAATGTCAAAACAGAAAAATACAAATGATTTCAAGTTTTCTTCCTTCTGAAAAATGTTTGGTAAATGCTATGACAGGTTTGTTTCTCTCTTTGAATGCCAGATACATTCAACTAAATGTAAAGAAACCCATAAAACTCAACTTGAGCTCTTCCTTCTCCTGGATCGATGCTATATTCTAATAAAGATGTATCTAGCCAAACTTCATATTCAATTTCTCCTGTGTAGCCACTGTGGATAAAAGTCTTGTACCCATTTACACACGGGCAAGCAAGGTAGCCTTCGACAGATTTACAAAAATGAAGCTGAGCATCAGGGTAATAAAAAGCCAACCTTGACTTGCGCATTAACAATTTGTAAGAAAAGCAGGAAAACACCAGTCCAGTTCTGATCTCCCACCAGTCTACCTGGGAGGTCGGGGGCAGGAATGCACATAACACACACATGCACAATGCACATGCATGACCCTGGAATGCACATAACAAACCAAACACTCTGGGTAAATTCTCATACTTGGTTGAAACAGTGGGCATTTCCCTCGAGTATCAGTATCAGTCCCAATGATGGGCATCCTGACAAAGGGGAGACTGGTGTCTATCAATACAAGGCAGTCATCTTTACTTCCCTGGGACAGTGGCAGAGATCATGATAAAGGAGCAGGGAAGATAATGGCAGGGGGTTTGGATAATGCCCAAGGCAGAGGGCTTGGAAGCAGATGATCTTTAAGGGCCCTTCCAGCCCAAGTGATGTGATGATTCTGTGATAAAGCAATATGATGATGTACTGGACTGATGAAATAGCTGGTCAAACACTGTGCACGCTATGGAAACAGAAAGGATAGGGCTCCTCTACAGGACACAAGAGTGCTTGCAGTACAGATGGACCTAAGACCCAGTAAGAACAGATTTTAGCTCACTGGAAATTTAGAAGGTATTCTGATTTTATTTTAAACTTAGATAATCAATAAACACAAAGGACATGACTGTAGATTTTTCTTAAATTTAATAATCTTTGAAAATTCCTTTTGTCCTTCTTTCATGCATACAAATCCACCCAAATTCAAGATCCTCAGAATCTGATCAGTTAAGTTTCTTCCTCCTTGGGGCAAGGCGTACTAATTAGGTGAGCTAGTGAGATGTCAGCATACAATCTAGGAACATTTGGGTGGATGTGATCATTTGCACGGAGCTCAAAATATGCCTCAGGCATTAAAGGGTGGAACATGAAAGCAGAAGAGGAGAACATGACATGATGGACCCTGCACAAGTCCTTTCAGATAATTTGAAAACTCACCTGAATCTCTGTCCCTGTAAAACAATCACTCAAAAGCCCTACTCTTCCAAACTACTCCAATTTTAAATGCTAGGATAGATATTCAGAAGCAGTCAGCACTCATCAAGTTCTGCTACAAATAAGTTCCTGCAATTATCAAAGGGATCAACATTAGGACTGATGCAGAGCAGTTACAAAAAAAGAATCCGAAATGCAATTTCTTCCTCCTATAGCATTCATTTTTATTGCTGTTGTTTACCAAAAGGCAAAACATCAGGCTGAAATGCCCAAGTTCCAGGGCAGCTAGACTTCCAAGCCACTATTTTGCTGGCAAAAGCTGCTGGGCATAAGAGAAAGGTAGAATCCATTGCACATCCCATATAATAGCCTGAGTCCTTCTGCCATGCTCCCAGCAGCAGAAACAGATTTCTGGAGAGGGAATTCTGTGCCAGCATCCCATATTCCAAGGAAACAGGATTAAGAGGTTGCCTCATGGTGCTTGAAAGCAAGGGGGGAACTACGTTCTCTCATATATGGCCACTCTTTCCTCCTCCCACTCATTCCCTGATCATCAAACATCTCCTACCCAGTCTTTCCACCCTTCCTGAACCCAGCTCATCCCCCTCATCAGCTTTGATTCCACAAACAGACTTTTGCTAACTAGAGGATGCAGAGAAAGGTTGGGTTTACCATCTGTCCCGGTCAAATCACTTACTGTTTTCTTGGGTGGGCCAACTTTAAATCCAAGATGAGCAGGGAAAACTTGAAGTAACTAAATGTCCTTAAGTCTCTGTAGAACACATTTACTTGGCACCTTGACCAGCTACCGATTGTCCATTTTATTTCAAGTACAACCAATAGTTTTCCACGTTCTCTTCATGTAGCCTGAATGCCAGGATGAATTCCCAAGTCTGAAAGATTCTCCTTCAGGAGGCCTACAAAGGCTTCTGTTTAGTCACTTCCCTTCCCATAATGTATCTCACACAGTCTAGAGGCATACAGCTGAGCTAAGGAACACAGAGGCTGGGAAAAGAAGAAAAAACAAATCCACCACTACTCATCTTAACCGTCATCAAGATGTTTACATTACTCCAAATAGATTCCAAAGCAAGGTCCAAGCTTTGCTTTTTAAGTTGGTTTCATTACTTCTCCCAGCCTCCCCTGTTTCTCAGTTTGGACAACAGCTGGCATTTACAGCAGTCCAACCAGCCGCATTATAAAGCACACATCCGAAATGTAGCTCAGGGAAAAATCTGCAGAGACAGCTAAGACTTAAAAACTCCATCTCATAGATGGTGTGTAGGAGGTGGAAAGAAGCACTGCTAAATCTGTTACTTTTCCTGTGAATGATGAGCACACCACCCCTTCCAAAAATAGACTACAGAGGAAACATTATGCCAGTGACTGTGAAAAAGCAAGCTCACTACTCTGGCTCAGACATCAGGTCAGCTGTATGTGAACAAATGCCCTCCTTCAAAGCTACTAGAATAGCTATTACTTAGTTTTTTTCTAAAAAGTAAACACATGGAATCTATTGGAAATAACAGTGCTTAAAAAAAAAATGTATCCTCATTTCCAGAAGCTGTTTTATAAGTTCCAAGCTAACAAAAGGTAACAACTGAGAGAAGGCTCCTAGTAAAAGTTTCCATCTTCCACCTGATGGTCTGACAACCCAGTCACAACAGCCATCACTAATCCCGCCTGCCTTCACCTTTTAAACTTTTGCTATGCAAATATATGCTCATAAAGCCTGTTGCCATGCTGCAGACAAGGAAGAGAGTTTAGCTGCTAAATGCACTGGCCCAGCATCATCAAATCAACAAATGGACTTCAGAAAAATTTCCAAGACCACAACAGGGATGAGGAGAAGGTAGGAAATCTTTCTTCCATCTGAAGATCTGTGCGAAGCCAGTGACTTCATTCTTGACCTGTTAGAATAATTTTCTCCAGAGAGGGAAATTAATTCAGCCTCCAGCTCTGTTTGATCTCTGACCTTTCTCTACAAAACAATTTACATACAGTATGTCTGAACTCGGTCAGTTATATCTTGGGGGATTTGTAGATGATCTGTCATACCCACAAAATTAAAAATGACCCAGCCATTAAAACTGATTCTACTAGGAATCTGAAAAGAATCATTTGTTCAGGTCAACCATATGAAGCATTAGCTAAGTCAGACAGGGGTTAAACAAGCATCTTTGAGCGCAGCTCTTACATGACTAAGATACACTGGTTGTTAAGTAATGAACTGAAGTGTTTGATGCCACCAGAGTAATGTTATTATTTTTAATTGACATAAGTATATTCATTAGGCAAAGTATAAGTGTTTCATGCACACATTATCACCTTCGGATATAAATTCTACCAAACTGGCCAGCAACTGCATACACGATTACAATTAAACCACATATTTAAATATTTTTAAAGTAGTAACTTATTAAAAATTATTAGCTTAATAATTAAAACCACTTCAAATTAGAAGCAATCAGAAGCTCAGAGTGCTCTGATTCAAATTAGAAGCAATCAGAAGCTCACCAAGCTCAGCACCAGAGATGCTTACAGGTTTTATAGCTTCCAGCCTCCTTCCTAAAGGCTCACACAAAATCAAGAGAACAAGTCTTAAAGTGCTCTGTAACCCAGCTCAGTTGCCCTTGTAACTTCCTTCCGCAAGAATAGTTTGCATTACAACCTGTAAAAATCATTTTCTTTAGATGTGGTAGCTTGTTTCAACCACTTCTTCCCTTCTTCATGTTGAATGGACATTCCCTGTTAGAAATACTGTCTCTATGGATAAGAAGAGATTTCTTGTGACTGACACTCAACCTGACACCCTAATTGAATTTTTCACACACTCCAGGGCAAAGCATGTCCATTTAGACCACAATGAACCCTCTGGGCCTTAAAAGCATCACAGGGAGTTAGCACAGGAAAAAAAAACCCAACACATATCTTTCTTACATATAATAACACATGAAGAAAGAACTGCATTATGCAATTAAAAGGTATAGCAGAGGTCAGCCAAAAAAGCCTAGAGCCTTTGCTTCATCCCACAGCCCCTGAGAAGAAATATGCATGGCTGACATAATACTGGCAGGGTATCAGCTGCTCTAGGTGATGCCCCTTCCCCACAGGATGGAGTGGGAGGTGGGACAGAGGGATTAAACTGCTTCAAAGGCACAAATCCTGTTGTATGTGCTTCTGAAGGAGAAGCAGTTACAGATAGCTCCTCTTTCTGTTCATAGCTAACCCACCAAGCAGGGTGAAAGTAGTTCTTTACTGGCTGCATTTCCTCATCTTGAGCTTCATTTTGACTTTTCTGACCCAAGCCTGGCAAACCTCCAGGACATGTGCTAATAAAACACAAGGAAATAGCTCTGAAAGCCAACACCAAAAGCTTGGAGGGCAATCAATATGTCCAATACACTTCAGAATACAGCTTTCTGCCTGCTCCACTCTTGCAAAAAGCATGTTTTTTTGAAGGACAACTTTAGCAGCTTACACCTCCAGTTTCCTCACAGGGAATATTTTGCATTAGACAAGCCACTGGCAAAAGAGACGTTTGCAGTCTAAATGTTCAGATGCATTTCTGAGACATTCAATGTCGCTTTGTCCAGTAACAAATTCCAGTGTCCAGATATATCATGGAAGCTTTTGAAACACTCTGAGACAAGTACTTAAAAACTGAAAAATTACTACCAATCATCCTTATCCAAGCTACTTAAATTCCTCTAACAAAAAATTAACACAGTTGAAAGCAGGTGAGAGCCAGAGAGTTTAATGACAGTTTACTGTAGAAAAGATGGATCATCTCTTCTCTTTCATTATGTCCTAGCAGCTTCAGAAAAGCCCCAGACATCTGCAGACTATGTCCAAGCTTTAAACTATTTACTCCACAGATTCTTTAGGAAGTTTTATCAGTGGTTAAAATAGCCACCAAAATGGTGTATATCATATGGCACTAATATTTGCTGATCATCATGAGTACTCTGATATCAACTTCCTTTTTACTAACAGTAACAACAGCACTGCCAGTAATTAGGTAGTCCCAGTAAAGCATCCCACCTTATTCCTTTCATCCTCCCTCTCTCTCTCTTAACCTACAGGGTTTCTTTGGGAGGGAGATGACATTGGATTGACATTCTGAAAATTACAGATTAATCGCTATCTCCACGGGGAGGTATTTACCCCACACTTCAGTTCTTGAAGTTTATACAGCCCTCATCATCACATCAATCCAAGACCCCAATTTGCTACTCCTGCTTATTAAACATCCCACTGCAGTGCTTTGCTGAAGAGAGTAGCAGACATAAACACACATTGCAGTGCTTCACCAATATGTCATTTCAGCACCATAAACTTTCACTGCCAGCTAAAAAAAGCCGCCAGCTGCAGTCCTTGGCTTTTACAGCATCAGCAAGTCACACCAGCTACCATCACAAACCCTCTGGAGACAATGACTTCCAGATAGGCACAGAATGAATCCCATTTAAGCTTCTTACCTTCCAAGGCTTACACAATCCTTCTTGGCCAGTGGAGGAAAGAGCACCGAAACACGGCAGAAGACACTACACTCAGGAGACTCTGACAGTAACCTGCTAATCCTTGGGAGCTTGTAAAACCTTTACCTTAAGTTGCACAAAAACGCCACTTCAAAATTTGCCCAGCTATCATGGGTTACATGAAACAACTTCCCATCTGAAATTGCTGAATCTTTCATGCAAAGTGGGAGAGAATAGGAATATTTGGCATGAATATATATCATCCCCAAATGAACTTAAAAGTATTCCTCTCACCAAGTAGCACCTTCCCGAATATTTAGCATAGGATTGGCAACTATTTAGAACAGGGAAAAAAAAATTCTGTGAGTACTGCATGAAATCCCAAAGATGGACGCATAGGAAAGACTGGTACACTATGAAATGGAACTGGTCCCATAGTTATCCCCAGAGAATTCCATAATGCAAAGGCCATGCCTACACAAGGGAGATCAACACAGCAGCCTGGAATGTGCTGTGGGGGCATACTAGGTAAGTTACACAGGAACAGGAGATGGAGGATATGGGAAGTAGAAGGGAGACCAGAGTAAATAAGAGGGAGGAAACAGAGCAGACTGTAGACAAGAAAAACCCTTATAATAAATGCAAAAGGCAGTCTCCTGGTAAAAAGATGGGGAATTTCTTTTGCTTCTCCCTCAAAAGTTAAAGAAAAAGAAATTAAAAATTGTGCTCTGCTATTTTTAGATATTACAAATATTATCTCATTAGCATGACATGAACAATTCCTAGTGGAGAACGTGTTTACCCTTCTATCAGCTGGCAAGCAGTTCTTGTTCTTGGAGACCAAGGGAGATAAGCATATTCATCTTAAGATGGGGATACTTAATTTCTCCACAGTCAAAGATAAATCTGAGGTTAAGCAATTGCTAGAAAACAAAGAACAATATGATGCCACCCAAAAGCTCCCTAACTCAATCTCTCCACAGGTAATTAGGAATACATTACGGTCAGAAGTAGTGAAGGCAGCAGCTAGACCTTGAACATCAGTCTGCACTAAAATGTTATCTCACAGCATGGAAGCCATTAGGAAACCAGGAAAACTTGCAAGACCATTATATTAAACTGACATTTGCTCCTGAATTAATGATGAGCAGCAACCTCCAGGATATTGTGATAACAGCTTACAAGTTTTCTTTCCTCAAGCTCTGCTTAAGTCACAGATAGCAATGTATAGAAATGCTTTGACAGAAAGAACATGGTCTTCCTTCAAATACTGCTATTTTGCTCTCTAAGAAAAAATACTGGCAACATGCCCCACAGTAGGAAAGGTATTTTCTCTGCCAACCAGGGAGGTCAAGCATAAATTGCCATTCAAAGTTCTACCAGCACTTCAACAAACACAAAAACTCTGGCACTTCCATCTACAGTCACCCATCTTCCACCATCTGTTTTTTTTCCCCAAGTATTGTTATTTTCTGTGCATATTCATTTCTATCTTGCCCAGCCTAATATTAAATATTTCAAACAGTGTTGTTCAAAGTGACAAAATTAATCTACTCGTACCCAGAAGTGCTACCAGAACATGCACACACCTGCCAAGAAGGAAGTGTCAGGTAAGAAACTCTTACAAAGCAAAAGGTAGAAGAAAAACATTGTATTTCCTTGCTGGCCTTGTCCTCTACCCCTCCTATTAATCAGTGTATTTTCTGTGGGAATCATTAGCACATTTCATCAAATAAAATTTCCTGTAAACATTGGAGTCTGTTTCACACGCTCCACACTGTTCTTTACCGTGCCATTAGGCAGTATCAACATATACTAAGCTACATATGGGAGGCTTGCCCATGTGGAAACACCAAGAGGAAACAGAACTGCATTAATGAAACTGCATTAAGTGGCCTCAGCTGCAACTGTAATGTGTTTCCAAAATAAATTCAAACCACTAAATCAAAGCCACTTGCGTTCCAACACTGAGAATTCATACTGGATTGTAACACAATTTCGCAGGTCTACTGACATTTATACCTCTGTACAACCTCGATGATTCACGAGCTTTCCCATCAAAAATAATACATGCGCTGTCATGAGGAGGAGATTGGACTGTGTAAATAAAGCAGATTCAGAACTTTAGTATCACCTACCTGAGGGTGCCTTATGATTCAAAACAAACTAGAGTTTGCTGTTTCTAGAATATGGATTATCTTTACAGAATGAATTTTTTACAGATATTTTAGTACAACACACCATCATGAATTCTGAGATCAGTAAGAAAAGCTCTACCAAAATAAATCAGTCCAGCTATGCTACAATCAAAGAGATATGTCAGCTCACTGACAGTTCCACTTCCTTCAAGAATTTAAAGCAACAGCTAACAAAGGCTTTCTCTTAAGAACGTCTTCTGTGAATCAGCTCCTGAGCAATGTGGATCCTCTAATGGGAAATCTATCCCTCATTCTTCCACTCTCAATCAATCTACAGACATTAAAAAAGGAAACATTGCTAATAGCTGCTAAATATCCTTTTTGTTTTGTGGCAGTCACTCATACATTATGCATAGATCAAGAATAAAATGATAAGGGAAAAAGAAAAACCTGTCTCAGACTATGTGCTCTGCACATTATTACTCAAATAGAAATTTGAAAGTGAGTGTAATCTGACTGATGTTCAGCTGTGACTATCTGAGCAGGCCTTCTCCTGTAAATCACCTAAACCATTTCAGTTTCCTTGAGGAAGATTGACTGTGTGCTAGTCATCCCACCAGAAACCACGTTACGCAAGCTTGCAGGGCCAGGCTGATTGGGGTTTGAGCAACCCAGTCTAATGGAAGGTGCCCCTGCTTGTGGCAGGGGCTTTGGAACTAGATGATCTAAAAAGTCCCTTCCAACCCAAATCATTTTATGCTTCCAAACCGCTGCTGTAATTGCTCCTACACACCAGCCAAGAGTGTCACATCAAAACAATGCAGAGGCCCACCCTGAACAACCAGAAATCCCATCTCTCTGCATTGCACAACAAGACAAACTGGCACTGCTTGTCTCAGGTGTAAAGGGTTAGACCTACAAGTACCTGGCAGGTTTGCTAGGGATCTAGATTATTTAATATATTTAATCAAACTTATCCATTCTCCACTGTGACTTTTATTAGAGCCATAAAGGGTAAGAAGTAGTTGAGGTGAGCAATTAAATGCTGCTGTGCCCCTAAGCCTGTTTGCTTAACAGTACCTACAGAAAAGCACCAACTCAAGAAGTTAATTGGGTGGAGGCCATTTCTGCATTTGGCATATCATAATCTTACTGAAGTTTCCTTGCTTAAATCAAGGCTTGATGTTTCGCTCATACTAAATGCACTGGGAGATCAATAAACCTGCTTATTCACACTTAAGAACAACAGTTTAAGTCTCATGTAGCTTGGACTTACCATCCTGCTTTTCCTTGGGGTCTATCAGCCTTTTGGGACACATCTACCTAACAGCAAAAAATGTAATGCAAAGGTGAAAAAAACCTCTCCTTTCTTCCCCTTCTGAATAAGGAAACTGGACATCTCTGCTCCATAGCCTTTCCTTTGTGTTTTTAGCCAAGCTTTTCAAAATTAATTGACTAACCTATAGACTGGAAAGATGGGTAATTGTGATCCTTCAATAAGCCAAGCATCTTGTACAGTATGCTGAACATAAAAATGGTCGGAGAACCAAGAGATCTCCATATTCTATGAAAACACATGGCTCCACCTACAACCAAATCCTGCAATGATTAGACTCTGGTTTTAGAATCATATTTACCAAAAAAAAGTACATCAAAAAATTAATTTTAAAAGTTTCAAGAATTTTCCCTGTGGCACATCAGTATTATGGCACTGTAGCAAAGAAAATACATTGAATAGATCTCAAAAAGATAAAAACAAACAAAAGAAGAAAATGTGTGTTGGAGCTTTTTCAGTTACCAAGCTGGATATTTTTATTGTATGCAGGTAACAAGGAGAGCACCAAAGCAGTCTTGGGGACGTTAATGTTGGTATTCAAACTTTTGAAGCTGACACCCAAGATAACTTAAGTTGTTGAAGTCAAATGTCAATCCTAAGCTTCTGGTTATTTCTGAGTAAAATTTCTTCGGAAGAGTTCTAAACTGATCTCTGTTTCTAATCAAAGTGTAAAGTGCAAAACCGTAAGATTTCATCTTCAGCTTTTTTTGTTTTTCAAACTACAGGTGGTAATCAAAACTTCTTTGAGAACATCCAGGAATCTCAATTTGCAACAAGAGTGATCAGGAATCTTTAAAAGAAGAAGTGTCACTTACATTTAAAAAATTGGTGTTTAATAAACAATAAAAGTATCCTTCATTATGCCACTGAAAGACAAATTTTCTGAGACATTCACAGGGTTTGCATTCCTTCTTCTAGTAAGCTTTCCCAAATGAACAAGTAACAGCTGACTGCAGTACACTATGATGTTTGGTGTCTTAATCAAAACTGAGTTGCTCTCACCAAAATTAAAAGGTGTTTCATCATGTCTTTAGTCTCAGCAATGTGCCATGTCTCATGGCTTCCCTGTAAGGATCAAAAAGGCTCCTTCATATTTGTATATTTGATTATGGTGATTCCCCAAAGTGGATTCATTCACCCTGGTTCTAAACAAAGTGCAATGTCCATGAAAAGGAAAATTTTGGTGGTTCACAAGATTAGCTATTCTGGAAAAGAAAAGTACTAAAACAAGAACTACTCCATGCCCGTGGGTTCTACTGCACCGGATGTTTATGCTGTGACACTGCTTGAATTCTAGCAAGAGCCAGAAAATGCACAGGGGTGAGGAGGAGGAGACACAGGAAACTTGCCATTGCTTTCACTTTTCTGTATTAATTTTCACATTAAATGCAATTTGCAAGGGCTCTTAGTTAATATTTTCTATAGAAGAAAATGTCTAATGCCTAAATAGTCAGTCTTGACACTTAAAGACTTTCTGTGAAAGCTTTATAATTTAACCAATGAGTTGTATTACCTGCTCTGGAAGCACACCACCTACCTACTCGTTACCAGCTACTGTAATTTTGTTTGTGTTCTCAGTGCTATTTACTGCAAACACATAAATTAAGAGATACTAGGGGAAAAAAAGGGATTTAGTACATAGAGATAGCAAACATGATCCATACAGATCATATAGATCCCAAAAACCTCAAGGATTTGGGACCTCTTCTTCTATTTACTTTAGTAGAATCTACAGCACACGAAATCCATATGACTGTATCATCATATGGTACTCACAGAACCATGAGGTTTCAGCTTGACTGGGAATTTTGGTGCTAGAACAGTAAAAATAAAATTATTCAGCATAGAAATCATAGAAGTTGGCAACTGTTTATTCTTGAGATGCCAGGGAATCAAATTACATGGATTCAGTTAGGTTAAGACCTTAATTCAATTTGTTAATTACCTATCTGAAAATGATAAACTTTGCAATCCATATTTTGTTCTCATGTAATATTATACATTAGACACTCATTTGGTGGTACCCCCCTCCCCAGTTTGTATCCACACATTCAGGCTGACTTGTAAATAGAACATTCATGTTCATCTCTACATTAAATGCAACTATCAATAATTTTCACTTTTTTGAAACTCATTTAGAAGACACTGTACACAGAAATAAAACATGCACAGGCACACAAACGCTCTGTCGTTCAGTAAAATACTGCTTGCAGTATATTAGCCCTTTTATAATTAATTTGAGCCTACTAACCGCCACTACCCTGGCTGTGTTTAGCAGAGAGCTTCTGCCAAAGCAGAAATCCCCCAGGCGGCCTCAGATGGGCACTCCCCCCTGTCTCTCACTGTCTCAGCTGTCACTCCACACTGCCTGCTTACACCAGCTGCAGGGCCGGTGGGTGACAGTGTGGTGTGACAGCAGCCCTCCAGCCTGGCCTCACTTGGATGCTTAAAGCTTGTGCTTCATGCTCCAAAGCAAACCAGTTTTTAAGGCTGCACTAGGCCAGCTTGGACAAACCTCTCAAGAAAGAATTTTACCAAGAATTTGCTTCATATTTCCTTTGTGTAATTATAGTTGTAGCCACAGGTAAAAAAAACCAAACAAACCATTTATGAGTGCTTTTAATTACTGAAAGTCAAAACCAAACTTCCATCATGGCACAAGGAAAATGCCAGTCACCACACAAGACTGCTGGCTTTCACACAGGAAAGCTGTCTTAAGACAGATAACCTTACAGAGATAAATGACACAGAGTTACACTGACACTTCGATTGGATGCCTAGTTGGCATCTTCTTTCAGAAAAACTCACCCTGTTTCCTTCCAGGGACCTGTGTCCTGCTGCTGTTCTGGATGCCCACACCTGCCCTACCCAACTTTCAGGTCACCTGAAAAATCCAAGCAAAAATCTATCTCATGTGCCTCTGAGCTGCAAAGGAATGCAAACCCACTGGGTTCTAAAATAACCTTCTGTGACTCAATTTTGATATTAACATTTTTGAAATGGCTACTCATCCCTTGCAAAACCAGTAAAAAAGGCAAGGCAGACCAGGAGGAGCCATAGATACTCATCAGCTACAGAGCAATACTGCATAGATGACTGAGAATCTCAGTCTAAAAATATCAGTATCAAGACTCAAATGAATGATTTTACATATCTAAAGAACAAAGCACCAGGTCAGAGTAATGTTGCTATTTATAGGAATAATATGCATGTACACTATGGATGTTCTTTCATTTCACAGATGTGATTTTATTCTGTTACAGCCATCAAGACTTATACTTAAGCTTTACAATACAGAGAACAGATTTAAATGAAAGTCAGCAGACATTTGTTTCATACCTCATAATTACAGGGATCTCTCTCTATAGAGAGAGATAAAAAGGCATTAGTTATGGTCAACACTCAAGGGGGTAATTGTGCATTACAGCAACGATGATCCTTATTACACTGAGTTTCAATAGCTGTGAACAGAAAAGAATATTCTCATCATAAAACTACGCAAGAGCTTCAGCGGAAACGAAGGGCAGAGACTACTGTAACCATGCCGTACTCATGCATCCCCTGGCAGTTCATTAGGTTCTCCATTTTGCAAATCTTCCCACACAGCTTTCACAAAGGTCCATGACCACATCAAAAGCAACATTTTACTTATAGCTGAATAAAAGAAGACTAAAAAATCCCCCAGGAATATTGATTTGAAAGAGAATAGAACCGCTTGTGAGACGTTTTCAAGACAATCCACCACAGTGAAATGAATGCCTACCACAATGTAATATGCCTTTTTGCTCCCCATCGTAAAGCACCAATAGGATTTGTCAGACAGACAGGACTATACTTCAATAAGGATAAAAACCCCCAGTTTTTAAGGATTCAATTTTTTACAGTTCCTCTGGACACTAACCGGAAATAAGATATACAATAGAACTTCATGCTAAATTCCATGACAGACGTATTTTTGTGTAAATGCTAAATACTCTTCCTAATCCTATTTTTGTCTAACTCCTAAATGTTCATACAAAAAACAGCACAAAAGGAGATACTTGTCTTTTCTGGGTTATTTTTGTCTCCAAAGAACACTATACACAGTTTGGAAAGCATCATTCCTGCCAACTGGGGTCACTTTTCACCTAGTGTCAGTGGAAGAACATAACTCCAGCATATCAGCAACAAAAATGGAGTAACACTTCACACTGGGCAAACACTTGTGCTCACCTTGGGGCTGGAATAAAAATACCTACAGTGTTCTATAGGATGAGCTAGAGCAAATTTAATCTGGATAATCGAGAATATTAGGAGGCATTTTTGAGACAGCATCACTCTTAACAGAAGACAGACTCTCCAGCTAGATCTTGGCTTTAGATGCAGTGTGTCTAACCAGTCAGTGGATTGATACACAAACCCTTCCCTCTACAACTACAGAGGATACAAATTAAACCTGAGATTTGCTGTTTGACCTTTCAGCACCAGCAGGTTGCTTTTAAATTTGAAGTTCCGGAGAGAAACAGTTATCTTTCCACTCAACTATACAGTTATCCTACAGCAGCTGCCCTCCACTAGAGGCTGCTGAGTTCAGAATCACCACTAGATCACGCTTTAAACCATGATCCAAATTAACTAAGACATTTCAGAATAATAAAGTTCCATGCCTAATCCTACTCAAGTTCCCAAATCCTGCAAGTCACTCAAAATACAAGCTATAAAGAGCAGACGTGTTCTTTGCTGTTCATTTGTTTGGCATAACACAAATCATCCTGCATTCATACCGCTGACAGAAAACACTCCATCTGCCTCTCAGTTCACGAGGCCCTCTTTGCTCACTTCTTCACCTGGAAAAGACTGTAAATAAACAAACCTGTTTGGCCAACTGATCCTTCTTCACCAAGCCAGTGGCTGCAGCGATGTTCCCTGCTCCTTCCACCGTCTTCTGCGCCACCGCCGTCACTCCTGTCACCACAGCTCCCCCAACATTAGACACTTGCTCTTTGGTCTTCTCAGCCACTGAGGAGAAGCATAAGATGGAAAAACACATGATGCCTCTGGGAGCTGTAAGTTTTTCAGAGAATTTATCACTGACAGCCCAACATCATGAAAAGCCATAAGGCCATTACGTTTTCTGTACCCCAAGTGGATCTTAAGAAATTAAACTATCCATCTGGTAACACTGGAGCAGCAGAGGTAAAAATAAGCCTTAGCTGGGGCTCAATTTCTTTCATGTGAAAGACATCTGACATTTTCATTCATGTCTAACTGCACTTTAGGGAAGAGAAGTCATTATTTAGGTGCTCTTATTAAATCCAACTCACTGTATAATATATTCCAGTTTGGAAATGCATTCCAGTTAGTCCACCAAACACTTGCTGCATGATACAGGGCACGGAAGACAAGATTTTTTACATTAGACTCAAAAAACATTGATTATTCTTTTTATTTTTTAAGATATTTTTCATTTAAAAGCGGCACTATCAATGCTCAAGCAGAGAATTTCAAATACAACCTTTTATCTGACTCCCTTGAGATTTTTTTGCCCCAATGCTGATATATAATATACTAATTTATAAAAAGACTGAGTGCCAAAGCAAACTGGATTAATAGCTAACTTCCAAGCCCCAGGGAAACAACAACTCATTTAGCCTACATACACATCAGCAGTTGCCATTCTACCTTTCAGAATATCACTGGGTTTTTTCTGCTCATTCATCCCTAAGGGCTCTTTCTGACAGCAGCTTGAACTACAGTGAAACTGCTCAAAGAAAAGGGATGGAATGACTTCATGCCTTAAAGTTACATAGCAAAAAAACCCCATGTATTCTTCTAAACAAGGCAATGTTCTTCAAAAACATCCATCATATATTTTTTCAATTCTAACTAATCCTATACTTTCCTCCAGGATCCATAAAATGCATTCATGGCTTTATCTGTACCCTTTATGACCACAGGATGGATTCTGCTTGAAAGTTAAGCCACCATTTCTGAGTCTTTTTTCAGGAAGCACATACGAAAATTAGACTTTCTGTGGATAAACTACATTTCTTTCATTCCTTACATAAAGAGCATCAGTTATCCATATCACAGAGCAGACAGCATACATTACCGTGATTGATATTAAATGACAAAAATTAGGACAAAACTATAAAGCTAAACAACATGACTAATATGCAATTTTTAATTGAGAGCCAAATTATAAATATCTGCTGGCTGAAAATGGAGGCAGATAATTTAATGCTCATTCTAGCTAAGTTAAAGGGAAAAGTTAGTAACCAATTGAGTACTATCTCTATTATGACCAACAGCTTTCATTATAGAGCAGAACAACAGAGTACACATTGTAGGAAATCGGAAACAGAAAAAGTCTGTTTCAAATGTCTCCCACACTATACACGCTAATAACCTCAAAGCTCACGAGAAATTTCATTGCATACATCCACCATTCTATTGCCATGCTTTTTCCAGGAAAAGAAAAGAATATAATCAAAAGTGGATTCTGCTGAAAAGCAAATGTTGCCCTCAGGGAAGGTTTGACTTAATGCTAGCAAGTGCAAAGACATGTCTCTTAAGATGCCCCACTTGATTATTACCAGCTATAGATCACAAAAAGCTTTGGATTCTACGCATAAAATTTATATTGGAAGCTTTTCACTAGTTCTTGCAAACATGTATCTTAAGCTGTGTGTCCTAATAACATGCTGTATCTTGCAAAGCATGATGAGACTCAATTGTGCTTGGAGTCTTTCAGAAAGAAACAGAGTAGCATTATGAAACAGAAACTCATTTCTTATTCCAAATGGCAAAAAGAATTCTAAAAAAAATAAAGCAGCATCTTGTAAAAGTAAAATCCTATTTTCCAAGGAGTGTTTACATTTTAAAAAAAAGTTAAAAGAAGAGGAGATATGTTTTGGGTACATTTCAGTACTTTTTATTTTTTCTCTCTCTCATTCATTTTCTCTGAGAGATCCTGGGCTGTATCCAAAGCAGCATAACCAGCAAGTCAAGGGAGGGGATTCTGTCCCTCTGCTCAACTCTGTTTAGACCCCACCTGCAGTGCTGCATCCAGCCTGGAGTCCCAGCACAGGAAGGACATGGACCTGTTGGAGAGAGTCCAGGGGACACCACCAAGATGATCAGAGGGATGGAGCACCCCTACTCAGAAGGCAGACAGAGTTGGGGTTGTTCAGCCTGAAGAGAAGGCTGCAGGGAGACCTACTTGTGGCCCTCCAGCAGCTTAAGGCAGGCTACAAGAAAGGTGGAGAGGGACTTTTTACAGGGTCATTCTGGGACAGGGCAGGAGTGAATGGCTTTAAACTGAAAGAGTGTAGGTTTAGATTTGGAAGACATTCTTTTCTGTGAGTGTGGTGAAGCACTGGAACAGGTTGCCCAGAGAAGCTGTGGCTGCCCATCCCTGGAAGTGCTCAAGGTCAGGGGCCCATGAGCAACCCAGTCTAGCAAAAGGCATTCCTGCCCATGTAAGGGGGTTAGAACCAGATAATCTTTATGGTCTCTTCCAACCCAAACCATTCTATGATTCTATAATTCAGGGTCCTTTCATTCTGTTAAATTTTTCTGTATAGAAGTGACACACATGGTTTTGAAAACTCCCCTTTCCAAACAATGCTGAATGGCAGAACATGTAAAGGACAAACTCAGCAGGCTTGATGCTGACCTCTGCTCCGTTGGCCTTAAGCAGACTCATCCTTTCTGATAAAATGATAAAGCATGGTTGTACTGTGTTGATTGTCATAGTCACAATTAGTTTCATTATCTCAAGCTCTTAAAGCAACTGCACCTCAAAATAAAATACCAAGAAATAGAGTGAAATTGAGTGCACTTTGGATGCTGCAAAATAAACCACCTGATTCTTCATCCCATTATTATACCCACATTTCTTATACTACGTTGTCATGGCAAGTACAACAACCTACCAAGAGCAACTATCCAGTGGCTGCTGTTCCCACTACTACAGTATTTTGGGAAGGCGCTGTCTGAAGTACATTTCCTCCTCCCAGAAACACATTATCCTAGGAAAGGCTTAGTACATACAAACTCAAATGAAAAAGGAAAGAATCAGGCCACTAACACTGTTACTAAAAGATGCTGATAAAAGTAGCAACAAAAGCAGTATACTTAATATTGCTTCTATTCCAGACAGCCGTGGTTTAACCCCAGCTGGCAACTAAGCACCACACAGCTATTCATTCACTTCCTCTCCCGGCAGAATGGGGAGGAAGAGAACTGGAAGGGTAAAAGCAAGAAAACTCGTGGGCTAAGCATGGTTAGATTGAAATAAAATAATATTAGCAATAACAAAATTTAATAAAAAGGAAAATAACAAAGAGAAAGAGAAATCCTACAGGTGATGCAAATTAGAACAATTGCTCAGCATCAACCAACTGATGCCTAGCCAGTCCCTAAGAAGATGACCCCATATAGCCCCATACCAGGTACTATGAAGAAAATTAACTCCATCCCAGCCAAAAACAGCATGAGAAAGCCGACACAGGAGTTACCATGGAAGATCTCTCACACACTGCTTCAGAAATCAGAGCCATGAAGATAAATTCAGCAAACTATATAAATAGCACAGATTGGCAAAAGCAATCACAGTGAGGAGAGAGCCTTCTTTCCTGTCTCTAGGGAACAACTAAACATCAGCATCATAACCAGAGTGACTCTGATAATGAGCTCCAGCCTGGTGACCCTTCAGCTCTGAAATCCTAGTGGCAGGAGAAGAAAAACCAAAATAGGTTTCCAGTCTCATGTACTTTATTGCTTACACTAAGTAGTAATGGGGAAAGCATTAAGTGCTTTCACAAACAAATCAGTTCAGAATGCAGGGGGCTGATTCCAACTTATTAAATTTATCTGAGTACCAGGTTGTTTAATGATCTTAAGCCATTAAGTCTTTGTAAAACTGATATCTGCTTTGCATCACAGTGTTGAGAACCAGAGTAAATCAGCTTCTGCAGAGCTTTGCTGTGCTATGGCCTGATTCCTTCTTCCATCTATGCAGAGACTGTCCATTCCATTCCATTAAATGACCCTGGGATGGTGTACAATGACCACACCAAGGCTAACTTCGAGTTTGAGTTCTAACACTGACTAAAGCACTGTGCAAAAAGTATTAGCATTGAAGTTGTCTTTTCCCTACTTATTACAGACAACTGGGTAGCATATGGTATCAATTTAAAACCCTTGGAGCAATTCAAAATAATAACTAGTTGCTTTCAACCTTGAACAACAAAAGTAGATTAAAACCACAGAATTTATCTGAATTAATGAACTTACACTTACTGTACCAAATACAATTTTGAGTATGTATTTCAAATAGTAAGTTTGTCTTAAGTACTTGAAGAATTCGTTTACAAAGATGCCACAAATAGATTGATGGTTCTTTAATTTATGCAATTTTTTTGTAAGATACCTGATGGAGTTAAAGAGCAGGAATACCAATGACTAAGAATGTTAAGAAGAACAGGAATGATCAGATAAAAGAATTAAGCAAAACACTTGACTGTGGTTTACTACTGTCAATATTGTGTCTTCACTCACATGACTGAAGGACTAAGGGCTTTTTTCCCCTGATTTATTTACAAATAGTGCTTTATTTAGAAAATCAGGAGATGGACTACAAATACTTCATCTTTGGTACCGTTCATTTCTGGGAGATAAGCAAGATGGGTGCATTACGCATCTACAGTCAAAGGCCAGGAGACATTTTAATGAGGAGAGCAAGTCTAAACACAAGCAAACACCCCATAAAAGCAGTAAGCAAAGCTCCTTCATCTTCAAAAGTTCTGAGAAAGGGTGACCTGACAAATAACATACTCACCATATTCCTGTGAACCACAGCCTAGAATCCTCATTTCACAGTACCTTGATGTCACTAAACCTGGTACAATCAGGTCACATTTAAAGCAAGAAACACCTCAGTCTAGTAATTCTGGGTTTGGAAATTACCTGGCTGAAGAATGTATTTAGGTTTTTTAGCCCTTTAAGGTGTGTCATTTCAGAGTCATTTCACCAGCACAGAGGGTTAATCCACAACTTAATTCAAAAATACCAAACCTATCAAGATTTTGGAACTCAGACAGCAAGAACACAACCACACAACTGTGAACACATTCATTTTAATCTGTGATTTTGCATTTGATTGTCTCCAACTCCTTGAACCATTTTTGTTTACATAACAAAGTGTTTACTTCACCTCAGATTTCACATGATGCACTGGGGAGTTAATATCATAAGATCACCACAACTTGTGAACTCCTAGTCATATGAAAAGAGACAAATAGGTCTTTGCAAGCAATTTAAAAGGCATTTTTGTCACATCAACTTTAACAGCATTGATTTAAATAAATTTGATTTCTATGGCAACTTCACTACCATCCCTGAGTGCCTTCAGGTTATACCTCACAAAATCACTACAGTGAACCCAAATCTCTTTTTATGTACCTTCTCTGCTTGCCAGAACAACTATTTATAGAGTTGCTATTATTTTTTTATTCTTAAAATATGTCCAAGCAGTTCCTCTGCTCTTACACTAGCAAGTCCATACTGTTTTCATTTTGGAAGCCATGCTCTCTAGATTTTGCCTGAAGTCTTCTCTTCTCACTGCCACATTTCAACCTGTTCACCCCCTGTTCATTTTCCATTTTCATTCAACAGCCAAACTAATCCCAAACAGCTTGAAAGGCCAGAAGGCAGCAAACTGCAGCACAGAACCCATTACTTCCAAGTTTTGGGCATTTTGATTTGTGTCACCTGTTCCTAAGTGTGTGAGGAGCAGCTAGTGTTTTGCCTAAAATTAACGGTAATTTTTTCAAATTTTCTGTTCATAGGCACAGCATATAATAGATGTGTTCCCCTTATGTTTGGCTTTACAGTCTGTTTTGTACCTTCCAGAACAAAATTCAACATCTTTTCAAACCTGTAAAATTCTATTCACCTACTGAAGATTTCCTGCCTCACTAAACATATTGCCACCATATAAAGAGAGGTACAGCATTTGAGATCAGTAGTTTCTTCCAGGATGAGGAAGAGAAGTCCCCCACTGAGCTAGCCCACTAGAAGCCCAGTGCTGCAGCATGTTTCATACGTGTGCAAATGCCCTTGACTTTGATTCTATCACATCCCAGCTTGGTGAGCATCACCTCTATTAACTTGCTTCCTACTGCTATCAGTTGCTGCTCCCACATCTGTGACTATATTGGATACATGTGCCCCACATCTCATTCTACTGCAATCCTCTGCTGGTCATAGTAACGATCCCTCTGAATGTCTCTCTTAATTGAGGTCTAACAAGCTGAGATTTCAAATCTCATAACAACAGCATGCATGCTCAGCCTGAGGCTAAACTCTGAAGGACTACCCCTAGATATTCTGTTCTGTTTTGATACTAGAAATACTCTTGACTTATTTTTCAACCATTTACGCAGGTTGTGTATTAAGTACTGACATTTGTTTACCTACCATTGTTTGCCCTTTGCACTGGCTTATGTGAGCACAGCTGAATGATACACCACCGGCTGTACACTAAGGAAAAAAATCCTTTTCTACTACTTTATTTGTTTCCTAATTTGTTAGAGGGAAAACAACTTATATTTCTTGATCATGCATTCTCTTCACACCTCCAGAACTCCCACATTCTACAGCAGAAAATTACATATTTTATTCAATGCCCTATGGTCAGCTAATGCTTCTCTGCACTCTGTAGATATCAAAGACTTCTATTCATTTTGCCCCTTAAAACAAATTACTGGTTACTGGTTTCAATTCATACCTAAAATGATCCCTGCAAATCAATTTAAAATGCAAATTTACTCTTTCTTGGTGCAGAAATGCTATTGTGAATATACATGACCGGCATTAAATTCCAAGTTTGAAAGTGCTCTTGCCACTGAGAGATTAGTCAGTTAAAAAAAAAAAACCATTTCAAAACACTCATAACTGGAACAAATTAAAATCAAAACTCTGAAATTTGTTTCTTTTCTGTAAGCCATTTCCCTTCAATCTTCCCACCTGACCAGATCTCTCAATTTTCCTATGCTTTTCTATCTTTCATCAACTGTGGCGCTCTCAAAAAACCAGGATTTTTAACAGCTAAATGGTTGGCTAATCACAGGTAGAAGAGAAGCTGAAATCATGATATAATTATCTTACCTGTTGTGACACCATGAACTACTCCTTCCTTGGTCCTGGAACCTAAACAAAGAAAAATATTAGGTTGAAAATGCATATTCTTAACTACTGGTAAAGACTAGATAGATGATAAAGGGAGATTAATATGTAGATTACATACAGTTACATGCAATATTTCCCAAGGTTATCAAAAGAAATTTTAAAAAATTCAGTCTAAGGGAAGAGGCAAAACCATCAGTAAAGAACAACTGCATGGATGGGTACTGACTGTGGAAAGGTGAATAACACTGGAAACACTTCTGCAGCACATACTGACTTCCTTGCCATTTTAATAGCTGTGTTAAGCCCCCCACCTGGCAAACTCACACGCATGGCTCTGCACAGAAACCACGTTAACATCCTAAGGAGGATCATGCATGCATTTGGAGAAGCTCTAAGCCCTGGTTTCCAGAAGATCCTTACAATTTCATCTTTGCTGGATCTCAGTTTGCAGGGGTTGACAACCACTACTTGAACCACAGAAAGGCTTAGAGGTTAAATTCACAGGGAGCTGACAGTGCTAGCCCGATTCAGACACCAACTAATCCAAAAGAGAAACTTTAAACAGTAGGTAGGATTGCAACATGAAGAGGCCCCCCGGGTCACACCCAAGGCCTGCTGCATCCAGTGTCCTCGTTGTCACAGGCACATGCCACAGCTCACGTAAGATTTGCAGGCAGCAACCTGGAACTTGTGCTAGACTGAGTCACAACACGGGACCTGTGTAAGCAACGTAACTCTGCCACGCTGAAGACCAAACTGATTTCTGCAACACCCATGCAAAAAAACCTTGACTTTTTACCATGCTGAATGAAAGGGAACAAACTCCTGTGTCTTTAAGATGAAGAGAAAAATTAGCACATACTGCTGTTTAAAACATAACTCGGGGTCTTTTCCCCTACCAGCCCTCTACTTGCCCTTGTCAGGTTCCATAATTTGGCTACATTTCACGGATAGGTATCCATCTGTGGACTATGATGCTTAACAATGTGCAATTAACAGAGTTTACGGCTCCTAGTTAATCATCTTACCTAGGCTGCCAGAGATAGGATGACATTTTATTTTTCTTACCAACACAGAAATAACCTTATTTGTAATGCAATTTTTTAGCTGTCATTCAGTATTTGAGACATTATAATTTATACTTCTGACTTTACTCTTCTAACATAAGAAAATGCACAAGCAGAAAAATATTAGAAAAAAATCAACTTCTTGTCCAAAATTCTTTACAATAATACAGTTAAACACAGAAATACAATATAAGCTCATTCATCAGTATGTCCTACTTGCTACTAGCGTAAATTTATGGAACTTTAGCCATGTAATTCTGGCACTATTAGAGTGATTACATGATTGAAAAGGCTCTGTTACCCCTGAGCAAGAGTAGAATAATAATCCATGATAAATACAAGGGAAAAAACCATTGCACCAAGTAAAATGAAATGTTCCTTTAACTAATGGTGAAGTTAAACAGCTGAGAAGTCTTCTTCCCTCTTTATTCAAATTTTGTCTTTTAAAAAGGCTTGTTTTCTCCCACTGAAAAATATTTACCATTGAACAATAAGAAGTTTCATTATATGCAAAGTGTTCATGTCTAAAGACTTGTTTTAGAACTTTGGTTCTCAATTTTGTACCACCCCGAGACCTGAAGAAGCAAAGCACATGCTGGAATTCAAGCAGATGATGGCTCTGCTGACTTCTAGCAATTAAACACCACTGCAGGCTCACAGTGTGTCTACTGAAATACTTAATATTAAGCACATGCTTTTAAATGCATTGTTAGACCTGGCCAATATCTCGTTCATGTTGTTGAACTGACTGCTTGCAAGCCAAGCCATTAAAGACATGGAAAACTCTGAATTAGCAAGTACTCAGTTCCCTAAAGCCAGGAGGAGATGGATGATATGACAGAACTCCCTGAGGAGCCGTGCAATGCACACGTCTCCAGAGGGACCTAGTGCAAGTCAATTCTTACTCCACTTGATATAGACACATCACCGCTATAGCCAGAGCTCACACAGAAATGCTTTTTCTGTAAGTAGAAGACAGGCTTTTCTTTAAAAAAGCTCAGCTCGCAGACCCATATGGATCAGGGGTATGTATAGCCAGATCCATTAATTGGCAAACAACCAGCTAGCTGGTGTTCCAGACCCTGCAGCATATGTTAGAGCTCAACAGTACTTGCCCCGCTGCTGCACACTTGCACGCGAGTAGCTGCTTCTGCCATCGCAGTTACAACAGCATCTAGAAGCACATTAGGATCTGCCAGAACAGCCCTATAAATAACAACAGTGGAATTCAGTAGGACAACTTCTGGCTGGCCATGAAGGAAAGTTGGTTGTCCTCGTTGTTTGTGGGAGAAACTAGCTGTCTTTCATTCTGGCATTCCCAAAATACCAGTAGTCTTGCTCATTGTACCCTGCACAACAAGGGGAACAGAGGAATCAGAATATGGATAATATAAAGACCAAAGAACATGACTCTGACCTAAGCCACTTGGAAGCAATAGTAGTACATGGTAAATACTACTCTGCTGGCCTTCCTACTACCAAAGGAAAATATGAAACATTATGGAAAGAGAGTGCAGTGGAGGAATTTGGATGGCTTTGCCAAATAGGTCATGACTGCACTGTTCTACTCTAAGGCCATGTGCCAGCACAGGGAGTTGTAAACAACTCTGTCAGCCACCCTGATACTAATAAACTATTCCTTTGTTCTGCAAGTTTATGACACACCAAAAACTATCAGACTGGAAACTTCCATTCCTAAGCACTGAACATGCACTCAAGAGTCAACTGAGCAAAAACTTCAGCTCCCTGGAAGCACACATGAAGCTCAGCAGACATCTTGAACACTGCATTGCCAAGAGTCTGTGAGCACATCCTTCTTACTCAGTTCCTGGTTTCAAAGTGAGTGGGGATTAAGTACTGCCACTCACTTCCTCTCTGCTTCACACTAACAGCTCTTGAAGGATACAGAAGGTTTTAAATTTACAGCACACACAGGACTGCTGAGCCTCAGCCCTCCTTTCTGGATATAAAAACACATTGTAGACTATTGAAAGGATCTTGGGTACTTAAAAGGAGGAAAGACAGAGGACTGAGGGAAGAAAGAAGAGACTTCAGCATGGAAAGGGAAAAAAATCCTCAATTAATCCTCCAACACACCTCTCTCCCACAGAGCTCTAAGTTTCTCCCTTTGCCAAGGGAAATTTTCCTTGTGCCAAAAAAATAGTAAAACTGAAACAAGAATAAAAGAATTACAATGACCACATTTCATCTCTAACAGCAGCTGTTGTTAATAGAACTCTTACCAGGTAGAATTAAGTTATAACCTCTCACATAATATTTAACAGCAGCCTGGACAGAAAGGTCCATATATTTTCCAGATTTACTTAAACGGCACTGATTTCAGTAGGAAACAACATCACCGAGAGGATGTGGACCAAAGACTTTGCATCTTCTTAATTCTCCAGCAGCAATGGGAGGCTGAACGTTATGAAACTGAAAATGATTAACAGGTCCCACTCAGCCCAGTGTTGTTAGGTTCTTTTTGCAAGATGTCAGGCAGCTTTCACAGTACAATCCGGCTGTGAATCTCAAATCTGAAAATGCAACTATAGAAAAATGGAGCAAGAAGTCTTCAGGAGCTCTAATGAATTGTGCTGCTCCTCTCCTCTGCTCATAAAGGGGCTTCACCACCTTTTGCACTGCAATCATTATCAGCCTGCAGAACAAAAGATTATCACACTGGCCTTTGCTAATGCTGCACAGGGCAAGAGACACCTCTGCTGTGTGCTTGGGAAGTAGACAGAGAAACATCCAGGTCCTCATTTCCCTTACCCTACCTGAACTTGTTGAAACCTCCTGCCGGTATGGGCAAGCACACAACTGGACATGAGCTGCCAGAGCTTCTGGAGACGGCTTCCAAGGAAAGGCTCTTTTGGCTGCATGACAAACTGTGCACATTACTCCTTCCTCCTGAAAAGGAGGCATCTGGTGGGAGAAGGATCCTCCACCATTATATACAGCCACATGCACAGGTCCCTGTCATGGCTCAGGGCTCTGCTGTGCCCAGTAATTTATTCTCAAAAAAAATAGCAAGCCTGCCATCCAAAGTTCAACCTCAGCAAAAGTGCCTCTGAAGACAACAGGAAATCTGTTGTCTTTGGGAGCAGAACTAGGTTCAAATGTTATTATGGTCTGGATAACAGGTCAGGCACAAAGATTAATTTAGCATACAATGCAGATTTCTAATACAAAGAAATCAATGATCCTAGAAGCGTGGCCAGAAGAAAACAATGAAATAAAATAAAAGAAAGTCCTACCTCTGGAAAATAATTCCATCAAGCACAATATACAGTGGAAGAACATCTATTCTGATATCTTGAAAATGAGCAGATGCTCATTTTAAAATAGATTTGTCTTACAATTAGTGTTCAAAATGACTGCCATCCCTGTTGGCAAGAGCACCGAGCTTTGCTATGGCTTAAAAGGAGGGAAGTATATTCCAAATGAGTAGTCCACACTATCTGGAGCAGAAATAATTTCTTGCAGACTGGCACTAGCCTGCAACGGCAGAGGGAATCCAAAAAAGGCACTGGAATACCAGAGACCTCAGTACTCCCATTGAAAAGAAGTGCCTCTGTTTTTCAGCTCTGTTTAACTTCTGTTATGTGTGCACGTCTCCCCCGGTACACACAGCATTCATTACAGAACTGACCCGCTACAAAACCAACAGAACAGAAACAACCTACAGAAAAGGGTATCTTTTCCCCCTCCATTCTTTTATAGACTAGCTTTATTTGATGAATACGAGAAACAGATCCATAATCATTTTTTTATAAATAACCACTTACTCATATAGTCTTGGCAGATTGTTTTTCTGTGAATTTTTCATGACAGCATTCGCAAGACAGTCCTCTAAAGCCCAATACTTGCTAAATGAAGATGACTATCATGCATAAAAGTACCAGTCTGGGATTTGAAAAGAATTTTATCCCTGGCTCCATGCAAGACATGCATGGCCTAGAATAAGACACTTAACAACTGCTTTGCTACCTTGGGGTCTACCTGCCCTACCTCATTAACTGTAGAGGCTCTTCCTTGAGAAGTTATGGAAAGTATCTGCCATGAATTTGCACTAGTAATTACAGAACATGAAATTAATTTCAGAAGATAACACTTCACCATACAAAATGTTACTGTCAACATGCCAATCAGTCAGCATGTCTACTATTCAGCTCCTGAACAGACTTCTGAAATCCTATTTAAGCCCCACATGAATGCTGTGAAGCTACCCTCACCTCCAGCTTTTACATTTTTTTTATATTTATTTTTACTGTACCAACCAGCCCTTCAGCCTTGATCTGGCAAGCTTCTTGCATAGAGTGCCAGCCAGTGACCTGTACTGTCAGGCACCTCCTACAACTCAACCTCATCCTCATTCAGGACGGTGTTACCCACGTGGCTCCTCCACAGAGCAGCAATGCATGCCCAGCCCGTGACACAAGAACCAACATTCAGCTTCAAAGAACCAGAGCTCAGGAAGGCACAACTTTCCTCTTGTTTCTTTTGCAACGGTCTCCTATGAGCAATTACATATTTTTTTGCAGAAGAATAGGTCTGATGAGGATCCAGCTGTGAATGTCTGGGTGCACCAACCAGCAGCGTGCTCTCTGCTGCCCACCTACCCACATAGAGGACTCCCTCTTTCGTCTTTCCTGCTGCCTCTGCCACACCCTGCTTGGTTTTTTCTGCTGCTGCTACGACTCCCTCCTTTGCCTTGGAAAGCCCTTTCATGAACACATCCATGGCTGAAGACTTTCTTCACACAGCTCTAGAGAAAAAAAAAGACAGTACACACTTTCAGTAAGGTTTTTTTCAGCTTTTTATCCCAGCAAGGGGAAAAAATAATCTAACTGAATGGGATCACAATTACTTTAAAACTATATACTTATACCCCCAAATTGTATAGCGATATAAAACAGATATTCTGTTTCCACAGAATCCTATAGAGAGGTTGTCAATAATGCAGTTCTGATTGGAAGATGGTTTTATTGATACAAATGCCTTCCTTGCCTATCAAGGCATCATTTCTTCCACAGGACAGTGCTGTTCACGTGCTGATTGCAAGATTTAGCCCTGTGATTTGATGATACTTTGTTGCCCTGGTTTTTGCTAAAGCCTTCTGTTCTAACCTTGAAGTCAGATTCTTTCGCACAGTTTCATGTAAATAATAGCCAATGTTTACTTAACGGTATTTTCTGCTTTTCATTCCTTTTGTGATAGGAGAGCTTTGATGAGCACCTTTCTTCTCCAGTGGGATTGAGAAGGAAGTGACATGCTCTCCAATCCCTTGTGGAGTTGGGACGTGTATAAAAATGAGATAATGTAAACAATAAAGGTCTTTATTCCTTCTTTTCTGCTGAACCTGGCAGGTCTGAAAGCATCTTTATTGTGTCTTCTCAGACACAATACTCCACCTCCCATCCAGAGGAAAAAAAGCCAACTTAAAGAAATGCCAGTAACTTAAAAAAAGAAATGAACAAACAGATCAACCTGAAAACCAAACCACATAAACCAAAACCTCTTGTAAATGATAAATGTTCATTTGTTGTAAAACTGCCATTACAACCCAGGTCTGGAGGAAATAAAAAATGCTGCATTTCTAGTAGTCCAGCATTTTGCACACAGTCCACATCACTCTTTTGGAAACAGTTTTCCTGAATGGGTTCCTTCCATGCATCACAACTGCGAAAATATTTTACTAAAAAGCCAAAGCAAGAACACAGAATTTTAAAAGCACTGCACTAAAGCTACTAGGAGAGTCCTCCGACAGCAATACAACCCAGTGCCACACTGAAACCACCAAAATAGTAATTAAAACCCAGCATCAGTGTCCCTTCAACAAATCCATTATCAGTAGTCCTTTCTCTTCCTCCACCCACACAGACAGAAGTGCTGCCTGTTATCTTCTCTTCTTTACCAGAGGCTGAGTAGGAGGAATGGATGTCTAGGAAGGCATCTGGGCTGTCGCAGCTTTCTACTAACTCGTGACGAGCGTGCGAAGAAAGGCAGTGTTTGTGCTCCAGCCAAACTGCCCACGGTGCCTGCCGCCCTGGGGATGGCGAAGGGGGGGTGCCTCACACACAGCGCCGGGGGGAGGCAGGACCCGGCCCGCGGGACCCCCTGGCTGCTCCGCCGGGAGGGTCTCCAGGCCCGTCCCCGGGGCAGCACCGCAACCAGTTGCCCCCGCACCTGGGGACCGCGGGCGTGTATCAAATAACACACGGACACCTGCAGAGGGAGGGAGCGAGCAGCGCGTCGCGCCCATACATATGTGTGTGTATACGTAGATGCACATATACAAACATATACACACATGTAAGTACATACACACAGCGAGGCACCTACCGAGGAAGGCAGAGCGGCGCGACCATATGGGCATCCACGGGCTCCCGCGGACACGCCGTCGGCACACGGCGGACACGGCGCCCGGCTTCTCCTCCCTCCCCCGTGCCCACACGAGGACGTTCAACAGGAAATACCTATCTATCTATCTTAGGTATTATAAATGTATATATATATCTCTAATTCTAAGTACCCACATAGGCGCACCCCGCGCGGCTCCGCAGCCCCAGCCCAGCCCCCGGCAGCACGGACGCGGAGCGGAGCCGCTCCCCGCTCCAGCCCGCGCCCCGAGCGGCCCCGCCCTGCCCCGCACTCACCGCCGGGCTCCTCCGCCACCGGTGACCGACCCGTTCCGAGCGGGCGTGGGGCGGCGCGGGGTGCGGGCAGGCGGCGGGCGAGGCGCGGAGCGGCCCGAGGGAGCTGCCCCTGCTCAGCACATGCCGAGGCGGGGAGCGGGCCGGCTCTGCTGGCAGCACCCCGGCGGCAGCCCCGCAGGCGGCGAGTGCCGGCGAGAGGCGAGGGCGGGGGGCGGGAGGATGCGCCGCGGGAGGAAGGGAGGAGCGGAGGCTCTTGCCACGCTCCCTGTTGAGTATGCGCCCCCCGCCCGGCCCCCTGCGCCCACCCTATCACGTCCTCCGTGGCAGTGACGAGGGAGGTGCGATAAACGGGGAGCACCTGTTCCATTCACTCAGACCAAGAGAGAAGCGAGGGTAAAATGCGGGCCAGGCGGCTTGGTCCCCCTGGGACTCCGCACAGTCACCACTCCCTCCAAAGGCTGGAGTACCTCATCTCAGAAGTGTAAGGAAGCTGTTGATGCGGCACACCCCTGTGTCCCTTCACCAAAGTCGTAGAAAATCTTCCCCCAGCATCTAAATGCTTTTTCATCTACTTCCAGATTTTCAACCCTGAATGACTGCAGTTCAATGTGACGGGTCTCACAAGATTCATGATCCCAGTTTATTTTAAGCACGGGAGGTGGTGCTCTTGCAGGTGTATTTTGAGTCTTAACTCTATTGCACACACACACCAGAATTGTCATCCCAAACGAAGAGCAGACTTGCCCAACCCCTACACCTCTGCTGGCACCATCCACCACACAATCCATGAGCACTGCCACCCAAATCTTAAGTTGATGTGGAGAAGTCACTTTCTCCCAAGAAAGGTAAACCTATTAAACTTCTCTATTTTGGTTGCAGAATTTAAGCATGAGAAGCCAAGACCAGTAGGAGACAAGGCACTAGAACAGATGGACTTTCAGCTTCAGTACATCAATTCAAATCCTGCAAGACTTACAGAAACAGTTTGGGTTTTATTGCACTCCAAAAGGAGAGACAGAACGTGGCATAGATGAGATACAAGGTTGTGAGCTGCAAGGAGCATCTTTCATCCATCATCCCATGCAGACAGCTGATGCATCCCTGGTTTTGTTTTCATGCTGAACACAATGCAGAGTCTTACTCTTGTCAGGTTTCTTTGTAAGTCTTAATATTTCTGTATTGTTTGGTAAACTTTCTTTTGCTTCATTCTACTTGTAGTTTTAATCAACCAAGCATTAAGCAACAGATTTTACTTTGTTGTATAAGAATGTGCAGACTGGTAATACAAATAATTTTCTCATAATTCTTCCCTCAAGAAAACCTTAAAAAAAAAGCCCAGAAATTAAATTATGTGAGTTACCTCACCTCATTCATCCTGTGCAGCACACTCATAGTTAGTAGTGCAACAGCTAGATGTGGTATTTCTGTTTTCTTCCTATTTTGGGGAGAGGGCAATAAGTACAGTTCCAGACAGTAAATAAAATTTAATCAAAATCATATTCTTTGCGCATGTTAACTGGTCCAGCAAGTTATGTATCTAAGTATGTAAACTGGCTCATTGGAAACCTTTCTGTCAGTCATTCTCTACTACCCTGAGCAGTAAACTTAGACCTCAAATTAGAAGTAAAGTGAATATTGCACTCCTTATGTAAGTATTATCTTCCAGATTTAGAGAAGGCTTTTGTTTTTCCAGCATGCAAGTGACTATGAGTATGAAATGTTGCTTTTTATCATGCTGATATAAATCTGGATAGATTTATTGTATTTAATTATGTTAGCAAAAACAGATTATCCAGTATGATAAATAACCTTGTACATTTATAGCTCTATTTCTGAAAACTTTACAAAGACGAGCTCAGATGTTTGCAACTCCTAGCTTTTGCAAGCAGTCTTTTTTTGCCTTATGTTTATCAAAGGCAGGCATTATGTTCTGTTGTTAAACAAAGTAACAGCTTGTCCTTTAACAAAATCATGCAGCTAGAAATAGAGAGGTAAAGGAAAGAGGGATCAGTTGCCACAGCAGAAATAAAGTTTAAAATTTCAGCTGTAGTATTCAAACTAGGCAGCTGTTAAATTCTAAATCATAGGGTAAGAGGCACAGTAAGAAAAAAGAAATGGAGTACAGATGTTGACACAAGAAATTCTTCATTCTGAAAATGAATGGGACTTACGTGGAAAACAGAATTCAATATGGTAGAGAATGGGCACTGTATCTCCAAGGCAATTCCTATTTAAACCACATTGTCTACAACAGCTGGTTGGGGTTTTTTTTTAGGTTGTCTCTTCAGTGCTATTAGTATCACAATAAGTTCTCCCCTGAAGCCTTTTCTGTCTGAAGAAGGGATAGTAGCAAAAAGATTGCCCACTGATCACATTTAAAACAAATCTTTATTTAATGACACTGTTTACTTCACGTGAGCATCTAAAGCAAAAACCAGTTAAGCAGTACTAAAATCTTCTCTAATCCATCTTGCCTTGCAGGCTAACTTATTGGTTTAGTTGCTAATGATTAAGTACATCTATTTTATCACAGTGAAAAGGACAATTATGGACAACTGAAAAAGGTTGCCAAGTAAAACTGATGAGAATTTACTGGGTTTGGGTTAAAAAATTCAAATGTAAAACTATTCGTGTGGAACACTGGAAAGGTGTTCATCTTGGACACTACATACAACATTGACAGCTTTCTCCTATTTATTCAAAGAGTGACTCACACAGGCTCCCTATGTTACCACAGAACTGGTAGGTGATGCTCCTCAGAGGAAAGGTACCTCTGAAAACCTGAAAGCTGCAGTATGAAGGGAAGCTGAGTTAGAGCAGTCTATTCACAGCTAACCTTGGTTGCTCCACTGCAAGCTCCTTCTACTGATTGCAGATAATCTGAAAATGGTCTTAATTGGATAAATACATTAACTGTGAGAAACTGTGAACTTTTTATGCACATATAGTCCAGCCTTTGGATTTCTTACAGAACAGTTTACTATGTGAGTTGCTTTAGAGGCAACTGGGAGTTCAGATCAGTTTCCTAGACTCTTGCATCGCAATGTTTGCATTTCTATTCCCACTCAGCTCCCTCTGTGGACCATGGCTGACCATGCTGTAACTACCTGAGTGCATAGCCCCTTTCTGAGAACTCAAAAATATGCTCAATTAAAAAAAAAAAAAAAAAAGATGAAGAAGACCTCATCTTTGCTTATAGGTAAGCCTAGGGTTTAGCAAACCATTATCTTAATACTTATCATGCTCATAAGTGTTGTAATTTAACACTCCAGGGCATGCATGGTGTTCCCATGATGTTTACTCAACTGAAAGTTAAGCACGTGTATTAAAGCCTTCATACGATCAAGATGCAACTCATATCAGAGTTAATTTCCCAGTGGAAGCATTCTGTTTATTAATTTAAAATTAATATTCATTATTATGCAGCAATTGCCATTTCCGGTTCAGTCCCATTGCAAAGATTTCTGTTTGTGAACTGCTTTGATAGATATAACTGGATGCTCCTTACGGGATGTCCACTGTTGTGTCATGCAACCATTGCCAAGAGACACAAATAGAACTGATTAAAAATGTTTTAAATGATATAGACATATATGACATATATGTACTGTATCAGAGTACATGGAGGTATGCACACGCATACACACACAGGCGTACATCTACATATATTTAAGGAAGATTAATGTATGTCTCTCATCTGGTAGATTTCAGCTCAGCTACACTAATCTTGGACATAACTAACCACCAGACAGAAAGGTCTCACAGCTTTATACCACCTCTGTTACAGGTAAAACCTGCCAGACCTCTACCTCTCCTTCACTTGCAGTCAGTGGTGAAGTTAGAGCCATCACAGCTTTCATGGTAACATTTCATTAATTAATTAACATATCCGAGCTAGAAATTCAGTGTTGAAGGGCACAGAAATCCTGTCTGTTGCACCGGGAACCTTAAGTAGAGCTTTAGTCTGAACAGCAATATCTTGAGTGCCAAAGAAGCCATCTGGCAGCATGTTTCTACTCAGAAACAACCAGCAGGTCAGATGAGGCTGACCTAAGGGTGCCTGGCAGAATCAGTGTTGGTTGCTCTTTAAGATGTTTCCCACAGAATCACAGAATATGCAGAGTTGGAAGGGATGCACAAGGATCACTGAGTCCTTCTCTTAGCCCTGCACAAGAGTCACACCATGTGCCTGAGGATATTGTCCAAACACTTCTTGAACTCTCTCAGGCTTGGTGCTTGGAACTTCCCTGGGGAGCCTGTTTCAATGCCAAACCCCTCTCTGGGTGAAGAACCTTTTCCTAATATCCAGCCTAACCCTCCCTGATACAGCCTCAGGCCATTCCCTCAGTCCTGTCAGTGGTCACCACAGAGAAGAGATCAGTGCCTGCCCCTCCTCTTCCCCTCATGAGGAAGTTGTAACTGCAGTGAGATGTCCCCTCAGTCTCCTCTTCTCCAGGCTGAACAGACCAGGTTGCATAGCACCAGTGAGTTGATTGTAACTGAAGGAAACAATCACCTTCCTCACATGTGATGCAATGTGTTATCAGCACCTCATATAACTGAAAATGCAAATGCTACAATGGTGCTGGTGGTGGAAATCATCATGCAGAGTCAGGTCTGACGCCTGTCTTGTCCCAAGTTCTGTTTGATTGAGAAGCCAGCGCCAGATGTCTCCAAGGTCAGTGATAAGACAGCATGTTCTAAAGTAGCCTGCTGCAAATATAGGCATCTGAGCCAGTGCAGGCACAGCACATTAATTACCTGGATGGCAGCATTTCTCAAGAGGTGCACCAGGAAGGCAGCAGCTTTAATTAGATACTACAGTTGGGTACCAGAAAACTGTTTGAACACATGGAAAACCCAAACAGGAGAATACTTCATTCTATCAAACATTCTTCTTTCTGTAATTTCTAAGGGAAGGTAGACATCACATAAAAGAAAAGTGATGGTTTTCATTCAGACATTAACCCGTAGGGAAAACCTAAAGTCTTCTCTGGAAAAGGCAACACATGATTCTCTTCTCATTTCTCTGATTCCTACATCCTTCCCAACCAAGTTGTCCCTTGGATATTTTTGTTGGTGCCACTCCAATCACCATAATCTCATAACACCGTCATCAGTTGCCAGCACTTTTTTTCTAACACCAACTATGGGTCCAATTCAACTCCCATTCATGCTGACATTAAACCAGAGATTGACTCAGGGGAACCAAAAATAGCAAAGGAAATATTATAAACGCATTATTATCTGTTCTGGTTTCTTTGGCTCCTTTGCTTATTACATGGAATCACTTACTAGAATCCTATCTTAGTGCAATCTCCAACCCACAGGCCTGTACCTTCTTGGTGATGTTTGTATAACCAACAAACATCTAGGAACTTGTCTTGATATAAAATTCTTAATTTTAAGGCAAGACCCTGGGCTATTAACATTTCTCTATATGGAGCACTAAGCAGGACACAGAGTAACTCTGGGGAGCCGTTTCAGCTTTCTTCACAAGGGGATGTCTGCTCAGGCTTGGGCAATGTAGACAAATCAATAGAAAAAAAAATTACTTTTCCTCGTAATCACACACAAAATAAATGAACTTGTGAATTTAATTTAAATTACCATTCCAGTTACAGCCTCAAGCTCAGATCTTGGAAAAAAACTTCTACCTTGGAAACATTTAATTTCTGTTATGCTCTCCAATTTGTCTCAATTCACAAGCAGTTTGAAGCATTCACATTTGCAGTGATGCCCAGGAGGCAGGAGAAAAAGACTCGAAACATCACTTCAGTAAGGAACAAGATAGTTAAGTAAGGGACAAAGGGAAGACAAAGCAGCAAACAAGGTGTCAGTGGTCAAAATTAAAGGCCACAGTCAAACCCAAGTCAAATTTGTGTAGGTATGTCAATGAGGGGTTTGTCCAGAAAGAAACTGCAGGTTGTCAGTGAGCTAAGTAGAGATTTCTGGAGAATGACTTCATGTGTGAAGATTTCCTTTTGTGTTTTGAAATATATATGCAGAATTTGTGCAGAATCAGTGTCTCAGGAATTTACCTTCTTCTCATGGTACTAATCTACAGGAAATATTAAAAATATTAAAGAAGTTAAATTCATTTTCCCTATCAATATATTTTGGCGTTCACTTCACTCATAACTGCTGATGAATGCCCCATTGTGCTTGATATTTTATAGCCATGATCAGACAATTTCCTTGGCTCAAAGGGACGTATTATCTTGGTTTCATGACAAGATACCAACAGGGGAATAAAGCACAGATGAAGAATTTCAGAAGTAGTGAGAATGAAACAGGTGAACCATTCACAGTAACCAATAATCACAGATCACTGCCTTCCTAGGTACCAATTGCCCTATGAAATGAGAATTTGACATTTCCGTAGCAGTAAATTCTTTGTACCTGTGGTACATACTCATCAATATTTTCTACTGGCATCCTCATAACCGTGTTACTAGGTACTTATGAAGTTTCCACCAAAAATTAAACTCTTTTGGAACTGCTTGAAGTGGGCATAAATCAGAATTTCCTCTTGCTATCTGTGACCCAAATGCAGATTTCATTATTCTAAGACTAGTCTGAATGCTCTGCTGAAGAAAGGCATTCCCTATCACCAGCAAACTTGAGTTTCAACTTGAAATATGTTTGATTACATGCTTTTGAACTGAACATTCAAATTCCTAAATGAACTTTAATGTTCTTCACTTAAAATCATTGTGTTGAACACCTTAAAGAAATGTTGAGTATTATATTTCCATTTGCTGATTTTAAAAGATTGTTTTTCAGTCACTGCTGCTTTTGTCTGTTGTGAATAATATAGCATTTACTCTGCAGGGGTCACCTGTGCTGCCAAGTACTAACAGCATGAATGAGAAAATGAGACCTTGACACTTCATTAAGCCATCTCAGTCTAAGAACAGCATTTTCAGTCTCTTTAACATTTTTCATAAGTCAGCCGTGTTGCTCCCATCCAGTACTTTTCAATCCTAATGTTACAGTTTTGCAGTTTTGACATGTCTGGTGTGCAGTCACTGAAAAACACCCTCTCTTATTTTTTTACTTCAGTGATCTCCATCTGACTTTACTTGTCTGATTTGGTCTGCCATTTAGCCCAGCCCTGTGGAAGATTGATTCCTCACAGGGACCACAGAACTAACTTTATATATGGCCTGGCATGAGATACTGAGTCAGCCAAAGGTGGATCTCACTTGTCTCCTTCTCTAAAGATCAAAACGTTCAAAAAGCCAGGTATGATCAGAGTAGAATCTAAGCAAATAAACCAAATTTTCTAGTGAAGTCAGGTTAGATCAGACCAACTAATTAGCCCAACTAAAAATAAAAATATTTATACCTGACTTGGTCCCACACTGCCATGTTTTGGCAGCAGCTTTTGCTTACAGACCAGCTCATCATCTTTCTGAGGTTACAGCCTCTTTCTGCCTTCTAGAAGGTCTTCCTGATCCAGTCTTCTTGAGCCATTTCTCATCAACCAAGAAAGCATTCACACCCTTTTAGGCTACCCTGAGGTCCAAAACATTTGTTCATTTAAGTATCACACCCTGTTCAGACTGAGCTTTGTTGCAGAGACACAGCTGTGTCATGTGCACCCTTGGAAATCTGGAAATACTACATAGCTCATAGATTGAACTGAAATCCCACGCTGAAGATGGTCTGAGCACGTAGAAAGAAAATGACATCTTTTAGTGTGGAACATTGACCCAAGTGCTAGTGGCACAGTCTGAGACTTTTTTTCATCTGCTGTTGTGATTACAGATTTCAGACAGACAGCCTACATATGACAGGGGGAGAAAACTGTAAGAGCCAGAGCTGTTTGAGAGAAGCGAGCAATTCATTTAGTATTCATGGTAGAAACAGCAAAATAGTGTTAATCAATAGATCGGCAGGATCCTTTTGCAGTATTCCTTTGCAATTGTAAGGAGAGAGAAAGATATTTCTTGCAATAAAACCCTATCTGTGTAAGTCCGCAAAGACAGGCTTATTCTTCCTAGCTGGGAATACAGTGAGGATCAAACGTGTTTTTCTCAACAACATGTCTGCATAGGCACGTGTAGGAAGGCCTCAGTCTGCTAGAGAAAAGTGAGATCATTCTGGGAGGCTATTCAGCATAAGTCAGCTCTGCTGAGAAGCTCAGTGTGATGTACGGCTTCCAGATCTAAGTAATGCATGGAAATAAAAGGGCCCTCTACCCAAGGGTGTGCTGCCTTCGCAGACTTAGCCACCTTGTCTATGTTGCTGCAGCTTCTATAAAAATCTTAGTGAATCTACTTTATAGAGTAGACCAATACTTCAGCTTGCGTGCTTCCTGCATGTTTAATCTTGCCAAGCTTTGCCGTGTGCCATGGTTTAACCCTGGTGGGCAGCTCATCACTGTGCAGCCATGCACTCACTCCCCCACAGTGGGATGGGACATGGAATTGGAAGGATAAAAGTACAAAAAAATTGCGAGTTGGGATAAAGACAGTTTAATAGGCAAAGGAAAAGCTGCACCAACAAGCAAAGCACACTAAGGAATTCATTCACTGGCTCCCATCTACAAGCAGGTGTTCAGCCATTTTCCAGGAAAGCAGGGCTCCATCACATGTAATGGGTCCTTGGAAGGATAAATGCAGTAACTGTGAACATACACCTGCCTTCTTCTTTCCTGAGATTTTATAGCAGAACGTGACACCATACGGTATGGAATACTGTTGTCCTGTTTTTGCTAAGCCTTCTGTGTATAATATGGACTCAGATTAAATTTCTCACGGATTTTATGTAAATAATAGCTAATGTTTACTTAACTGTCATCTTTTGCTGACATTTTTGTAATATCAGAGACAGTTTGATGAGCATCCCTTTTCTCCAGTGGGATTGAAGAGGAAGTGACATGTCCTCCAATCCCTTGTGGAATTGAGAAACCTATAAAGTACAAGAAATGTAAATAAAGTTACTTCTTTTCCTCTTTCTGCTCAACCTAGCAAGTGTCGGAGTCTCTTTTCTTGTGTCCTCTAGCGACAGAATACCCCTTGGGTCAGCTGTGTTCAGCTGTCCCACGTGTGTCCCCTCCCAACTCCATGTGCAGCCCCAGCCTCCTTGCTGGTGGGATGTGTGAGGAGCAGAAAAGGCCTTGACATGGTGTAAGAGCTGCTCAGCAATAACTAAAACATCCCTGTGTTATCAACCCTGTTTCCAGCACAAATTCAAAACTTATCCTTATACAAGATACTATGAAGAAATGAAACTTTATGCCAGACAGTTGAGTAGGTTTTCTGCGTGGATTGCAACCCTCCAGGCTTTCTTCCAAACATGTGAGCAGCCGTTAACGTTAGAAGCTTAACTCTACATCTCTTTCTCTGAGATGCTCTGCTATGTCACTAGCTCTCCTATCCTGTTATACTTTTTGAGTTACAGCCTTGTCTCTCTCTCTTTTTAATGTACAAGACTCACATAGGGGAACATGAGGAGCATGTCATTACGTTGTGGTTGAAGAAGAGGTTCAGTAACTCAAGTAGACTCATCAACTGTTCTCTCCAAAAGATTAACACATCTCTGTATTTCACCTTTTGCTATGTTCTTTCCAGTTTATAGATAGTGAACTCTCTAGGCAGCCAAGATGTGTTGAGCTTGATGAGAATTAGGCTTAGATGAAAATTTTTGCTTGCTCCTTCTTCTGTTACCTTAACAACCAGTATATGTACCTCTCAAGTAACATCTTCATCTGAAGTGCCTCCCTCTTCCACATACATTTCCACTCTGAATAATCACTGAAAAATTATGCTGGAAATTAAATATTACACAGAATTTGTATATGCCTGTTTTCCCACAGTAACTGAAATTGTCAGATAGCAAGCAACTCTCCTGCCAAATTGTGCGGGTTTTTCTTTTTAAATTGACTCTGATAAAAAAAGATAACTTCTTGTTTAAGCTATTGAACACCAAAGGCAAGGTTACAAAATGGATGAGATCAATTCCAGCTTCCCCATTTTCTCCAGCAAACTTTGGATAAGGAAAGACAGGTTTGTTTCAAAAATAATTTCCTTGAGAAGCAAACAGTAACCAAAGCAGAATTAATAACAGATACTCAATTTCCTCCTTAGAAAAAGTTCTGTCACATTCTACATTAACATGGTGGTAGTTTTCAGTGAAAAACTGCAGATTTTTTAGAGTTTAAAAAAAATTAAACTCTTCAGAATTCAGTTAAAGCTACAAGATTCTCAATGATTATACATGTAAAAGTCTCACCAAAGTCCACAGTATCCTTCAATACAATAAGGCTAAAAAATTGTTGTATTCCAATAATTTTTTTATGGTGATCTGCCTGCATGAAATAATTTCATTGGGAACATTGGTAGATCCAACTCCTCAATTCAACAGTATAACAGCATGCTCTTAAATTTGAAGTATGAACAGGATCAAGCCAGACTTCACCCATTTAATGCTCAATTTGTTGACAAGAGTCCTGACATTACTGATCATATTCTATACATTTTCTATAATCACTGTCTCTAGGACTTTTAAACTGTTGTAATATTAAGTTTTCTTTCAAGTCTATCATAAATGCACTTTGAGGATGTAGTTTATTTTATGGATGTTAGATTTCCATCTTTCAGTCTCTTGTGCCCATATCTGTGCTAGTAATCCTTTTCTGACAAATCAATCTCCCAAGTCATCACACTAAAATGTCTTCAATGACACTATACTTTTAAAAGTTGTATTTCAAACTTGTTAAGGCTTCAACGAAAGAAAGGAGTTAACCCTTCCTCAAGTACAAGTTCGAACACTCTGTCAAGTAACAAAATAAGGGATTTATAATCCATTTGAAATGTGTTAGCAAGGTTTAAACGGAGGGGGTGGGGGGGAACAAACCAAGCAAAACCCAAAACATTTTGTATTACATTTGTTTTGAAAGGGTTGCTATTTAATTTTATTTTGTCAGCAGGATAAATTAATCTCCTTAAAATTCCAAGGAAATTTTACTTGGTGGGTGCCTAATGACCACTAGGTGTTGCTGGAAAACCCTTGACTAAATTTGTAATGCTAAATATAATGACTGCACTTGCTGTCTCCTCTCCCCACTCTTCTCCATCTTTTTGAGCCTCAGATTTGCTCGTGGGCTGGAGTTTCTACCTTCATCTCTTGAGCTGATCACACTCACCTCAGTCACCACATCAGATGAGACAAAATAAAGGAATAGAGCAATGTATATGCTCAGTTATAAGCTCTGATTCCAGCTCATCTTTTGCTCAACTTCTTTTCTTCCTCTATTCTTAGCAATTTCTTCAGCTCTGCACCTGTAAGAGGGTAGATTCAGATTTTTGTCTTCAATGTACTTTCCATAAATTTGTATAGAGATTACATTTTTGGGAGGAAGTGTCCTTAGAGACTGTATAGTTCATGTGTGTAGATGACCCCTTGCTGTTTACTGAGTTGAACTCTTGAAATGTTTCTGAGCATCTTGCAAGAAAAAATCAGATTGCCGAAGAAAAGTCATTAACCTCTTCTTGTATTGCTGAATACAACAAACTTCTCCTGTTTGTTGTCCCTGCTGCATGCTATGGTGTAAAGACACCTCAGCTGGGCTGCTGGCTGTGTCACCTTCCTAGAGAAACACCCCTGACTTCCTTTGAATTCCCCTGAATTTCCCTGGTGTTTCCCCGCTGGCTTCTTTACCTCAGGAGTCCCTGACTCATCTCTGTAAGACTGGAAGTGTGCTCCAGTGTGGCTCACACATTTCAGAGTCCCTGGCAGAGAGGCTTGCAGGTACCCTGTTCCTCTAACCTTGGCGTATCACCCCACAGCTTGCCAGGGACAACCCCGACATTGGTGTGTGCCATGTCTGTCACTCCCCCATCACACGTAGTTTAAAGCTCTGCCAATTCCTGCTAGTTCCTGAGCAAAGACTGTCCTCTCTTGCTGAGAAAGGTGACTCCCATCTGATGCCAGCATGCAGGCCGTTCCACTGTCAAAAACCCCAAAATATTGACCAGCCATGGAACCATGTATTTATAGACTCAGCCCGTCTGTTTCTTCCGATGTTTCTGCCTTCAACTGGAAGTCTGGAAGAGAATATAACTTGTGCCCCAGACTTCCATAGCGAATGTCCAAAGGCCCAGAAATCCTGTTTTGATGGCACTTGGACTACATGTTGCCATTTCATTGCAACCCGGGTGGGAGATCAGTACTGGGGTACTCTGAGGGCCACACAAGGCTAGGAAGTTTCTTGGTGATATCCTTAACCTAGGCCCCAGGGAGCCAGCAGACAATCCCGTGGATTGGGCCTGGTCAGTTTATTGGGCCCTCTGTTCTCCTTAGAAGGGAATTGCCTACGATTATAACCCATCTTTTCTTCCTCTTGGAAGTAGTTGTAATACAGGGGGTTGACCTTTCTGATTGTCGTGATACCTGCGGTGTAACTGGGCCTTCATCCTCTTCATCCTTTGGCTGGCCTCCTGTGTACAAAACCTCATACCCATCCTGCAGGGGGTGAGTTCAAAAACCCCTTGGACACATACTACTAATATGGAGCAGCTTGTACTTCTGAGATTCCCCCTACTTCTTATCTTTGAGTAAACACATGGTTCGTTGCTCTTTTATCAACATAAAGTCGCCATGCAAAACAAGGGGAAAATACCATAGAATTATAACCTGGTCAGCCCAGGAAAGGGAGCTCCTGGTCACCTCCCAGCCTCTCCACCACTTTTCTGGTGGCCCTAAGAAGGAGATCCAGCACTCAGTATGGGGAAGCCATGGTGCACTGCCACCCTACAGCTGAACTGGACAAGAGTGAGGCTGAATGCTGACACACACTAAGGGGAGCATATGCAGATTCTGTCTCTTAAATAGATTTATTACACGCTTGAAACTGTGGGTTGCTCAACATCATGATGCACCTTCAGTCAGGTGTTTCCATATTCTTCTATATACCCTACAATGCCTTGCTTAGTGGCTTTAGGACGGCTTTAGCCTGCTGCTTTAAATATACATATTTTCTTGCACATGAACCACCACCATCCCAAAGTAAAGCTATCTTTTCCACCCCTCTGACTCAGAAATTTATCAGTTAGGACTGTTTGAAACTCAGTAAATGTAACTGGCAGTGGCAAAACAAGTGAAAACATGTAGAAATTGAAATGGGGCTCATAGAGAAAATGTTATTACTACAGAGGGTAAGCACAGCTTGCACACAAACATAAGCACTCATTTTAGGCCCTAGCCCACCACTTTACAGGAGAATGTGTTGCTCAGTTCAAGCAGTTTGAAAAGCCAGGAATAAGCCATCAGTCATTTCATTTTACTGTGCCTCATAAATTTGTGGAAGCCTGTATTTCCCAGCAGATCGTATAACCCATTTTATAGAACCATGGAGCTTCACAGGAAGCCAGGCACCGCAAGGCCTGCCCCATTGTATTACATTTTCTTTGTATTTTCACCAGAATTTCATGTCATTGACAGTGAGCCTTTTTACAGAAATTAATCCAATGAAACTCCCCCTCCAGTTGTTGGTAACATCCCTGGTTAATGGCCCAGGTTACTGGCAAGGCTTGTCCTGGACTGCAACACACACTGATGGGTTTTCCTCTGCTACCTCCAGTCTGCTACTCACAGTCCAGATTCTGCTCAACAGTTTGATGCATCCATATCAAAGACTACATTGCCTGAATTCTCCACCATTATACTCCAAATTCATGAGCAAAAAAGGGGAACACACTTTATATGCAAATCCAAGAACTTATTTTTAGTTTAATGAAACTCTAAGCTGTGGAATGAAATAATTATTTTTGGTGCAGTTACAATGATACTAACACAGTTCAAATGAAATATGGTTAAAAATGACATATACACAAACTTCCTAGAACCTATTCCCTTTCTCTGGTATTGTGCTCACCCTTGCACTGCCCCTCTGGGTATGAAGGCTGATAGCTTCAGGCCATGGACAGGGAGTTACAGCACAGACAGCATCTCATCACGGGGAGGAATGGGATGTTGATTCTCCCTTCTCAACCCAGGACGGGTGGTTAGGATCAATATTATGTTTGGTAAGAGCATCTACACTCTGCTCTTTTTTCCTTGCTCTGTGATACCATGCTTCATTTGTGAGCTTAGCAAATGTTATATACTAATTCTTTGTTCTCTTCCCTTGCCACTGGAACTGGTTATAGCCAGCAGCTGAGGCTGCTTTCCTTTGATAACCTATTTGTATCTTATTTACAACAATTGACCAGTGCTGAGTCATGGGTTTGCTGATACGAGTCTTTGCATGTGCTTTAAAGCTCCTGCCAAAGAAAGCAGGTTGAGAAGAAAGAAATCATGCTTATACATTTGGTACAAGGTTTTCCAGCTCTTCCAATTGGAATTGTTTGCAGGTGTCCATTACTGCTTGCTCTGACCTCCTTTGACACTGTCTTAACCTCCAGTTTACCTCTTACTGATACAGCAAAGAAATCCTTCAAATACGTTTCAAATCCAAGCACTCATTCGGCACTTATTGTGTCATGGCTGCTGTACATGAGCACCCATGCATATATTTAGATTTAGTACTTGCTCCCAAAACTATTTATTTCCTAAATGAAGCCTCTTCAGGCTCCAGTCCAACTCCAAAGTCCCAGCTGCAGCAACCATTGCATTGCCCATTACTCAACCCTCCTTCACTTTTTTGTTCCAAGGGAAAAATTAGTCACTACAAATAATCTACATTTGCTCAAATAGAAGATTACACACAGAGGTTCATGTTGCCTTCCCTTTGTTTTTCTCCCAGGGCATGTCAAGGCTGCTAACTAATTTTCTAGGAATAGAATTAATCGTGTGAGCCAGAAAAACTCTCTCAAATCTATTTTCCGTATGATGGGAAAAGCTTCTTTGTAAATAGCAGAGAGCTTACTCCTAGAGCTTGGAGCAACATCCTTCTGTTGCAAGATCAGAGGATTTTGAGAAGCCTTCAATGTAGATTAGTTTTACATAGTATCAAGTTTTCCAGGAAAACAAAATACAGTTCCATATAGTAGCAATCCACACAGAAGCTGAATGTGAGGTTTTAAGTCTGGGTGAGAAGGATAATTTCGAAATTCTTGTGTTAAAGGCTACACTGAAGAGTAAATTTAAGCTGGTTTGGAATATCTTTTCTGACAAATCCTTGGCTTCTCCCATGCTTATACACCATTTTCTGACTGGAAAAGTAAAACACAGCATCACTGGTCAATGCGGAGATAATTTGCCCTACCTTCAAATGAGGTCCTAAGGAACGTAATTCCCCAAGTATCTTTTTAAGTAGGGGAAAAGGGAGAGCAACATGATCAAGCAATTCTATAAGAGAAACTGAGCAGGTTAAATTAAAGTCAGTATTGGAAATTGATTCCTGACAGTCATTGTAACTCAGGTTATTCTCTTGTTCTTCTACCAAACCTATTCATATAAAAACCCACTTGAAAATCCTAGACAAAACTGTCTGCCACCAAACTGCTCCAGTCTTCAGAGACATACTTTTACGTCCTCCTGAACTGGTTCAGTTCTGTGACTTAACTTACCCCATAGTCATCTCTGAAGGAATTAAGACACTACCGTCTCCTGACACAGTACACTTCGAACCACAGAGATGCCAGCTGGGAAACACCCAGCAAACCAAGTTCCCTACCCTACTGAACTAGAACACCATGGTCACTGCAAAAACTGGAGCCTGACATATGTAATCCTGTGCAAGTCATACACTCACCCTATGAGCAACAACAAGCTCTAGTCATGCATCCAACCAAATCCGGACAAGTTTCAAGCACAGCAGCAAAAATTAGGAGACAGAATTATGCATGAACTTAAATTTATGTGTACTGAAATGTCTACAGCTGTATTATCACCTTCCCTTTTAGGTTTCTATACTGCTAAGCCTTTCCAAATGCCCCAGGCAGAGCTTGGCAACAGGCCACAGCTCATGAGTAATGGAAGAACTCCATGGCTATCTGCATGCTACCAGTTGCAATGCTGGGGCCTCACTGCTGGAAAATGGGAAAAGGAATTCTGTTTATAAAATGACAAAAATGAAATTGACCCAGAGATGTCTCAGGGGAACAAAATGCAGAAAAACAAAACATCCTGAGCAGAACTCCTGTAGTCTTCGGAAATCACATGCAGCCTTTTAATTTTGATTGGATCCATAAAGACTTGTTCTTTGCATAACTTGCACAACATTCATTCTCCTTAGTAAGAAGCAAATGGCTTCTCACTGTCCTTTAAAGAATCTGTGACTCTCACTCCAGGCTGAGCTGCTTGCAGGGTGCAGAAGAGGGAGGGAAGACATACATTTTCGCATGAAATGCATACCTACAAGAAAAGTGGTAGAAGAGTGTGATTGTAGAAAGCCAAGTCTGTATATTTGCCATGGAAACAGCAGTTTTAAGAAACATAGTGATGGGAGGAATATCAACTACCACTTCAGTCTGATTTCTGCAGCATGCAGTCATAGCAAACTGGCTGAAAGTAGGCTGCTCCTCATGCAGCTTGACAGGCCCTCCAGTTTTATTAGCTTGGTGATTATGGGTCATTTCCGGCTGCTACTTTTGAAATGTCCTAGGTATCCTTTTCTATATAGAGGAAATAAAAGGAATAAAGTGGAAAGGAGAAAGCAAGGGTGAAAAAGGCTCTCACCTCACCCTGGAAACGCACCACATTTTTCGTGAGGCCAGCGGCAGCCTTGATGCATGTCTCATTTACGTATTTACCCGGTTTTTTACATCCTAGCTAAGGCACACAGTATAAGGAAGGAAAGGGACTTCTTTTGACACCTCCTGAAGACAAAGCAGTGCAGGCCTAATTCTGGTATTCTACTTTTGGAAGCTTTTTGTTTCACACATACCAGGAAAAGCTTGACATTAATAGCACTTTCAGGGTCTAAGAAAGCTTAATTGAAGTAAAAAAACTCAAACTTTAGCACAGGGTTCCCTTTGTAGAACTGTCACTACTTCTGTAGTCATCTCTCTGTTTTTTCTCTCTTACCAGTTTCCTTTCCTTTGGATGCCCTGTTCCTCTTCAGTCACCTCTTTCCCTTCATTATTCCATTCTTTTTGCTACCAAAGGGGTAGTGGAAGCATCCCGAGTTCCCTTCTCATCCCTACTGATGTGAACAAAATGAAGCAACCACTTTTGCCAAAGGAGAGAGATAAACATGCTCAATGCAGTCTGTAGCCCTAGACTCTGCAAAACAAGTAAGATACATGCTCCAGAAGAATTAGCAGCACCTGCCCTTAAAGAATGCTGAGGTGTTTGGCTGCTCCCAGGGTTCAGACAGATGCTGCTGTCACAGTCACTTGCAGCACTGCTATTCAGGAGGGTTGATCACCTCGTGGAGGTGCCTTCAGCTGCAGGAGAGCAGCCCAGCACAGACATGGATGAGTGCTTCCAGCAGAGGAAATTTTTGCTTCTCTGGCCTTTTGTCACAGCCCTGGCTTCCTTCTAGCTTCCACTGAATATTTTTGATGGATACACTGGGGAATGAGCTTGTCAGTAGCACAGGTTTGTTTTTCAAAGGTGTTGCTAACAAAGCTTTGTCAGTAGCAGACATGGGTGGGAAATCCACACTATCAGACAGATAAAAAGTGCATCCAGGATGTTTCTGTCCTTCAGACATCATTACTTAGTCCCCAGCTTCCCACATTTTCTTGAAGATAAAGCCGAGCTTTTCTTAGATTGGATTTAAAGGCTATATAGGTAACTGTTGCTTTCCCAGGTCTCTTCTGATTTCCTGGCACTTGGGCATGATTTCGTCTCCAGAATAGTGTGAGCATTCCCTTAGCGAAAGTGTCCTTCAGCACCATCACCTAGAGGCTGGTAAAAGAGGCTGCAATGGTCACCAAAAAACAGTGGCTTTATCACACCTGGGAGGCAATGCTGTGAAAAAGAGGCCAAAGTGAGATCTCTGCACCAGTACGTTATTTCTTTTGTTCTAGGAAAAACATAGTGTTCTTTGGTTTATTTGCCTATCAAAGTCATTTCTAGAAAGGAAATGCTAGGAACAGCTCACAGAGGAGTTTTTTTTTAAGGTAACCAGATGATTGCTGGTTGCCACTTATCTGATATCAGCTTTGCCCTGAGGATAGGCTGAAGTCAGAGCAAAGCAGACAGCAAGCTCCTTCATCAGCTGCCACTGTTCCCAAGTAAAAGAATACATAAATGTCTCTGAAGGCTAAAAATGTGCCCACAGGCAAAGGAAAAGAATATATTGGAATACAGGAATATGCTTAAAAACACAGGTATTACATGATACTTCAGCAAAGGTATACTCATATACTGTAGGGTATTTTGTTTGCTTAGTTTGATCAAGAGTGATGCTGATGACAGAACAGGACTCTCTGCCTTAGCTGGGTCCCAGTCGCAGCTGAGCCTTTAGAAACACTAAGAGTTCATGCGGTAACCAAGCAAACTTCACATCCTGACTTTTAATTGGAGAATTCTTCTGCTGCTACGTCCTTTTTACATAAAGTAATGGTTTCTCCTGTTACTACTGTTCTAAGCAAACTAGGATTCAAAGGAGTTAATTTTTGTGAGAGGGACACAGTGGTCTGTATTATGCAACCAGAACAAACCTACAGAAATCCTACTGATTCATTAAATCCTATTTCAGATGTAAACTTTGAACTTCCTGGGTAGACATAGAGAAATATTATTTTCTAAGTACACAATGGCTATAATTTGTAAAATGTGGCCATCTTAAGTATGATAGTATATTTTGTAATGTATGCTTTTAATTCATGCTAACCAGCCATACACATTGGCTATGAGCTCTGAAATAAAAAACAAAACTAAAACCAAACCTAACAATAAATATGGGTACTGCTCAGGAGTCTTCAGTATGCTTTTGGAGCTTACAGAGGAAACATTATGGTAAGAAAAAGATACTTTCTCTTTTGATATAGAGGTGTTTAGAGCTCTTCACAACCTGATAAGAATTTTCTGAATCATTGCAGAGTGACTGCAGAAGTGATTTCTTCTTCCATATCCCGAGGTGCCTATTTTCCTGTCTTAAGTTCTGCCCAGTGCATCTGTATGTGAGAGAAGAAAGCAAAGTGGCTTTTTCACTGGACCATTCAGCTGGTACCAAGAGGCACGGCAGGAAATGGGAGAATTTATGTCAGATACAAGTGTGTTTGATCTGAAGCAAGGGAAAGCAAAATTCTCCCAGCAGTGGGCACACCAGTGGAATAAAGAGCTATTCAGTACCATCTTTCTCACTGTGCTGGTTTTGGCTGGGGTAGAGTTAAAATTCTTCATAGTTGCTGGTATGGGACTGTGTTTTGGCTTTGTGCTGAACACAGGGTTGATAATATAGAGATGTTTGTGTTATTGCTGAGCAGGGTTTGCACAGAGCCAAGGCCTTTTCTGCTTCTCGTGCTGCCACACTGGCAGGGAATTTTGGGGTGTGTGGGATGTTGGGAGGAGCCACAGCTGGGACAGGTGACCCAAACTGACCAAAGGGCTATTCCAGACCTTATGGCATTATGCTCAGTGTATAAAGTGGGGGGAAGAAGGAGGAAGAGTGGGATGTTTGGATATGAGGTTTGTCTTCCCGAGTAACATGTGCTGGGGCCCTGCTCCTCTGGAGATGGCTGAACACCTGCGTGCCCATGGGAAGCACTGAATGAACTCCCTGTTCTGCTTTGCTTGCGTGTGTGGCTTTTGCTTTTCCTATTGAACTGTCTTTATCTCAACCCGTGAGTTTTCTGCCTTTTTCTTTTCCGATTTTCTTGCCAATCCTACTGCTGAAGGACTGAGCTAGTGGCTGTGTGGCGCTTGTTTGCTGGCTGGGGTGAAACCTCAACACTCACATAGACTCTCATTTTTTACCGTATCACTTGTGACCCCAGGTGCTAAGCAGAGAGAGATCCCATTGTGTGAGCAGAGTTTTACAGCTGTCGTGGCTGCCAGCAGAGGTAAAGGAGACGATCTGACTGTGCAGTCCTTGGCCTGAATAGTTCTGGGGTGACTAATCCCTATGGATTCGGACTACTCTGCCTAATACTGGGAATATGTTTTCTACTGGTAAAGCCCAAAGAATAAGGATGACAGACTGTGGCTGTGTAGCCACGGTGATCTTATAGAAGTTGTTTAATAATCTGGAGGATCAACAGTAACTCTGCCAAGGTGGCTGTGCAGTCTGGTAACTTAGGGGTGAGCAAACCTGATGCTCTCCTTACAGTGCTTGGGGAGAGTTGAAAGTTCCTGAAGATGGCTCAGGTTATGCAATGAAATGTTCAGGGATTTGTCTGAAGTCGCAGTGTTGAGTGTGTGCCGTTAGCAGATGTAAAATATAAAAGTGTTTCTACAATCACAGTCTTTGGTCAGCTTTCTCAAGCATCAGTAAAGTGCTCGCCTTGTCTGAAGAACCACAGCTGTGACCCTGAAAATAAAGAGTGCTCTTTTTCCGCAGTGCAGAACAGGGATAACTCCTCTGTGAGCAGAAGGGTACTGCTCTTTTATATAATGTAGCCTGGTGACTTAAATGCCCCCCAGGAGTGCAGTTGCATCTTCACAATCCATTTCCACCTCCCAGAAAACTGCTTCTTTTACCATCCTGTGCTCTCAGGGGAGATGAGACACTCTCTGTGCTTCCTGCTGAATTTGCCAATACCTGTAGAATTAAAACTCACTGAGTGAAAGAATATGTGTCCAACAGCAAGCATGAGTGTAGCCTCTGATATGAACACTCAATACGGATTGGAAACTTGAGATCCAGCTTCTGTTCCAAGGTCAACTTTTAAAATTTCCAAGAAAAGCCCATGATGCCAGCCCAGCATGCTGGGATTTCAGTAACATGAATACACAACTAATACAAAAAATGTGGCACCTATGGATTTATGCTTAAGGGAGTGGGCAGCATTTTGAGTGAGGGCTTTCAGGATAATTTTGAATCTAGTTCTACCTGAGTTTCACCAAATGCATCCAAGTGCTGATCTTTTCCTGGGGTCAATTTGCACCAAGACAAGCAACGCTTGGATGTGAACTAATGCTGAAATAAGACTTATAATGAGCTTGGGATTCAGATCCAGCACACAGTAGTCAGAAAATGGATATCCTGAGTTTCTTACAGTGCCAAGATGGTTTTGCTAAATAAAAACAGCCTTCAAACAATCTTATCTTTTAATCAAAAGCCCAGGCATGTACTAATAAAGTAATATTAACAATAGATTTTCATTTTGGATTTTTCAGACAGGGAAATAAACACTGCTGTAGTGAAATCTACCTACCACCAAAAGCCAGACTCTTCTTCATTACTTTTCTCTGCACTGGTGGAAATCTGCAGTTGCTTCTCTGAATTTAGAGGCAGAATTAACACTTGAATGGAGTGCCTCAAAGCAGAATCCAAGTTTTGTTTACTATTAGGCACGCTTATTGCATAAATAAACACAGTGTACAGCTGCTGTGTTGTGTTTTTTTTTTTTTTAAGTCAGCTTGCATTTAATTTGCAAGTACAGTCAACACTAATTTACCCTTCATTTTGTTTTGGGATTTCTGAAAAATACAGGATGCCAAATGCTAATTCAGGTAATGGTACTAATTCAAAATCTCAAATAAAAAGCTGAAAAAGATAAGCACTCACATGAAATTGCTTATGTTAGTCTTTAAATTAAATTGCTCATTAGATTGTCTCCTGTGTCCTACATTCAAAGGTCATGTACAGATTTTGCTATGAATGAAAAAAAAGAGAGGGGTAATAGTCTCCAAAAGAAAGCACAACTGCATATCTTTTCTAATGTGTTGTATCATAAAATTGCATTGGTTTACCTACACAGTAGAAGCCTGTGCTTTACGAAGGCAATAAAACAGAAAAATAAAATTTTAACAAAGGGAAAACCCAACCCTTTAGCACATCTAAACTTTTTCATCTGGAAACTGAAATCAGGGCACTGATATCCAAATCTTCTAAACAGGAACAATCATCACAGAGATTTATTTGACTGCAACAAGAACTGGTGGTTTATCCCCCATGTTTGGTGTTTTACTTTTGGGTTTATTGGTTTGGTTTGGGTTTTTTTGAAAGTATTTTCTGACAAAATATGCAAGTAATTTACCAGAGTTTCCGCTGTGTTCCTGTCAATCATCAGACTTTCATGGAATGGAGATTTTCTTCTGTTTTTGAGAAAAGGTGATCCTCAACTAACATGAAGCACACCCATAAGATGCTGTTGTGTTCGCAGATGTGTGAGGTTGCTTTCATGGACGTCTTGTCCATAGTTCTTAGTACAGGACTCATGTCAGTGGCCAGAGGCTTTTTGAACTGGTTGGCAATGGTCTCTCAGATCTGTATGGTTCCTGACAGGTCTATTCTGTTGCTGCTTTGTACCTACTTTAAAATTTCATGTTGTACTTTCCTATGCAATTTCTTCAGCAATTACCTTTTTCCCTTTCTTTTCCTTCAACAGGGAACTAACCAGCCTTAGTCTCAGAAAGCTGGAGCCTGGCAGTAGAGGAGGAAAGCTTTCATCTCCTCTTTCCTGGCTGCAGTGTTCAACCTTGCAGCTACTAAGCATAATTTCATAGAGTGATACAGACTGGAAAGGACATCCGAAGGTCATCTGGTCCAAAACCCCAACTCTAAGCAGGACTAAGATCATATTGATCCAGGTCTTGTCTAGTCAAGTTTTGAATATCTCCAGGCATGGAGATCAGTGGTGGATACAGTGTGACCCTCTTCTTATCTCATCACTGTTGGCAGCAGCGTGCTTAAATGTTCAGACAAAGAAGAGAACACACAGCAAATGTTCAGCTTTGTGTAGCACACCAGTTTTGCCAACTCTTTTTCAAATAACAAGGTCATAATTTTGAACCATCCAGAGAGCACATGTGACATATCACTCCTCTGTACATGTACACGTGAAAGGAAAATTAGCTAATAATTTCAGGTTTTATCCCTCAGGATTACTGCACAGTGTGTATTTTTCCACATTTCTATTGTGCCATGAATCTTTATCCTGTGCCTTCTGCAGAGACTTCTTTTTTTCCTCCCACACAGGCTGCCAGGCTCCCGCTCTCCAAGGGGTCACAGGTTGCAGAGGGACCCACAGAAACAGGAAACCAGGCTTCCTCTGTCAGTTTTGAAACACTAAAACCTGTTTCCTTTCTACAGAAATAAAGCCTGTCAGGGCATCCTCTGGGTAGGCTCACTATCTGAGCAGCAGCCCAGGAGGAGGGAGAAACTACAGGATTTCTTGTTTGGGAAATAAATGTGAGATAACTTATAGCACTTATAAACCATCAGAATGAAAGAGATCATTTTCTTGCTACTCCTATTGCACTTACAGGGGGGCAGCACTGGATTTAACATTCCAGGAAAACTCTGGACCACAGGAGAAGGTGATAAAACCCAGACAAGTCACTCAGACTTGACTCCATCTTCGACCACAATTAGGGCATCACCCCATTCTGAAATCCAAGCTGCCAAAGCAAGTGCCTCACAAAGACCTCCTTTTGCATCTTCAGGTGAGACACTGGGAATGAAAGGAGTGAAGAAAACTTCCAGTCCTACAATATCTACCCCTGCAAGTCAGTCCAATGGACACAGTGATGATGACTCTGGCAGAGACAAGACGGGAAGCTCATCTCACAGCAAAGGGACAACCCTACAAAGCACTGCTAGAGAGATCCCTCTCCAGAAAAGGGTCACTACAAGCCTGGATACAGCTCCAGGGAACAGATCTGTCAAGCAGTCCTCTCGCAGCACTGGTATCACCAGGAGCCAGCAGGATGCCAACTCCAAAGCATCCAGCTTTGAAACTACCAGGGGAAAGTAAGTTACGTATGTTTTCTTGTCTCCTATGCACTGCTTAGGAATGGTTATTTTCCTGTTTCCAGTGACATAATTGGCCAAAGTCCTAGCAATTTCAGTAAAATTATTTTTTGACCTTAAAAAAGACCATCTAAAACAAGCAAGGGACCAAACTGGCAGCATTTACTCAGGCAAAATCATTGTAACATTTCTAACAGGGTAAATGCTGCAATGTTTTATTCTTCAGGGTAGTTGTCTCAAAATCAACAGGGAAGTCATTATCATATATGGATAGGAAAGAACTACAATAGATGGCCTCCTGTTTTATGCACAGTAAACTATTGTTGATTTTTTTTCTTCTTTCTTTTCTTGTGGGTAAAAGAAATTGTAGATGCACTATTTCACTTGGAATCTATTAAAAAATATTGTGTTTGTAAACTTCTCCACTAAATTGAAAATACAAGCAATTAAATGTACAAAATGCACCAATATTTGACAATTTGAAACATCCTATTCTGTGATAAAAATGTATGAAAAGTGGTGTTGCAGGTGAATGTGCATTCAGAGCTGTATAACTTAATACACAATAGCTGTGCATAATAGAGTATATAAAACTGTACTGTCTAGTTTTATAGCTCTGGAACACTCAATTATTTTCTTTGTTCCCCAGTGTCTTCAGTTCTCAATGGGGATATTAACAATGACTTTGCAGATGTTGGAAGTTTACCTTAATTGCTGATATATAATCAGATTCTGGTAGAAAATGAAAGACACAAAATTTTGGTTGTTTTCCATGGTATTTATGGAGAGTGGGCTTTCCAAACATAGATTTCTTCTTTTGATAGTACTTTCCCAAATGTTATCATCCAGCTTCATGCAAAAGAGAATAAGTCATCACTATCACAATCATTTTGCTGTGTGTGGCTGGGAGCTAATGTTCCTTTAACTGGAAGAAAAGATTCCTATTGACCTGAACATGTTTTGGATGATGCATAAGGGAAATAATGCACAAGGACCCAAAGGAAAGGAGTCCTTTGCCTCTGCTTGAAAGAGGGAGCCCAGTAAAGGAGCTGTGCTTCCCAGACAGTTTTCCTCACATACTCCTTGAGTTCTGAAAGTCATCTGTTACACCACCTTACCACAGCGTTTGGCAGTGTCTCAGTTCACCTGAGTTAAATGGGTTCTCTTTTTACATGAGTGCTGATAGCTACATCTCCATTAAAATAAATCCTAATACATGCTAACCTTGGTCTTTAGCTTTCACAGCTTTCTTCAAGAACAGTATTCCAATTAAATTAATCTTCAGAGAAACTCTGTGAATCAGCAGGTATTCTTTCTACCTTATACTTGAGATATAAATATAAGTAGCAAAAAATTAGTCCCTGGTGAGGATGGTCATGTATTTTATTTATCATAATGACATGTGGTTGCAGCTGCAGAGAGGCAGAATAAGCAAATCTTGTATTTGCCAGGACCTAATTTCATGAGTGGTCAAGGAGCAACCTTCTGTGCAACATGCATGTTTGAGTCCACTGAGCCAGTTAGCAGTAAAGCCAGGACTGCATATCAAATTTACAGGAATGTGTAGCAGCATGAAACCCCAGCATAAAACAGGATGCTGAATCCCCACTCTCTTGCTCAAACTGCTGAGCTACATACCCTCTCCTTGTCTACCAAATATCTACAGTTCTAGGTGGGGCTCTGTCCTTTTCATGGTACGATTCTTGCGTTACAAGGCTTGTCTTCACACTGTATATAAATGTTTTTGCAATCAGCTGTGGCGTTTTGAACTTTCCTTCCACTTTTGCCATGACCTGGACCATGACTTAAGTCACTTTACTGTTCTATCTTCCTCTCCTTATGAATTAGACCTGAATGAATAATAAACTTGCTTGTGACTCTTCGTTTGTTTTTCAGCAAAGGCATGAGAAAATGCCAAGTCTTGTGTGCTCACTGTTACCAATCACTGCTGTGAAACACCTGAAAAGCTACTGCTCAGAAAGTATACATAAGAACATGAAAATTTTTATTTATTAAGTGCAGGTGCCATCGACTACACTCTAAATAATTTCTAGCATATATTTTCCTTTTTTCTCCCCAATGCATATTACAAATAAAGTGAAAGAGATACTGTAAGACTTCATAAAAAAGACAGGCATCTTTCTTCAAGGTTTTACTCATTTGAAGCCTGAGCACAGCATGACTCAGTAGCAGGTTCCACAGTTGTAAAGTGTGAGGAAATTTGGAAGAACAATTTGCTTTTTGAATTTACTTTGAATTAAAGCACTTCTTTGGTTATAGACTGTATTCCAAGCCGAATTTTTGAGTGACCTTGTAGGAACTGCATGGCTCTGTAATCCTTTATGGCAACCCATTGTGCTAACATATGTGCAGAGATGCTGATATTAGGAGGCTCTGTATAGAAGGAACAATAGAGAGAGATCTGTGAGAGACAAGAGGAAGGAAAACAAACAAGAATGAGCATTTATTTTTAAACATATTTATAATTTTAGAAATACCAATACATACACTGTTAGAGAGTCTGCAAGGCTGTCAGATTACCCACAAGGTACAATATGTGCCCATTGTACAAACTTAATTACCCAAATACCCCTTTCTGAAGAAGGTTATGTGCCTTAATGGCTTAATTACAAAGATAATTTCCTTGCTATCTCTACCCTAGGTTGTGTGAGGACAATATTATGCACCCATATGTAATCCCATGCACACTAGTACTAGGTCTGGCTTTGAGCCTCTATCACATACTGATGTGGTATTGTAAAGGCTCAATATTGGGCATATCCTTTTCTCCAAAAACACTAAACCCTTCCTTATTCCTCACTGGCACAAAAATACAATTAAATTCTGTTCCTTCACATTGGAACAATTTTATAATTAACTCTAGAATAGGTACAGAAGAACACAATTTGCTGCTGTCTGCTCTCAGACCATTCTAGAAGAATGTTTTCTGAAGGTGAGGTATCGCCCCTTCTGGCAGGGTCTGCACCCAAGCTTTCATAAGGATAAGAAAACTTCATAGCAGCACATCTGGAATGGCCTGTGCTGAAGAAAAATTCCTCTCTTCACTCCTAGTAATGATTTTGACTTTAGCTCTGAAATGTAAAACTTAATGTCTCTACAAATATGCATTTTTTTCTTATTTTTTTTTTATTTCTAGCTATCTTCAAAGTTTTATGTAATCCATACCAACGAATAAAGAAATACTGGAAAACTAGAGAGAGAGATTTTTTCCAAAATTCAGTGACACTAAATCTGAGTATCAATTTGGTGTCAAAGAAGAAAATTTATGATACATTCTTTTCGATTGAGTTAGTTTGAGATACATGTTTTTCAGCCTGTGGAGAGAGATAGTTGCAGTATTTCATCATGTAAAGCAGCTTAAACAACAGTGGTGCAATGGAGTAAATCTCAGGTGGAGTCCTGAGACCAGCACACTCATCTTTTCATTCTGAACCTTATTTTATTAATTACTATCCAAGGCAGCTCCTGAATATGTGAGACCTTCATTCAGGCTATAAATTAAGCACAGTATCCCCACATTGCTGGGTGGCCCTACATAACTCTTTTCTCTTATTATGTGTATATTACACCTTTTCCAGTTATCATGAAGGCACTGAGGGTCTTTATAGAATTCGTCTACCATTACCTTGGGTAGTGGTGAGGTGGCAGTATTTTATTACTAAGCACAGAAGGGTTTAATAGAGTCAGCACCAGGGACAGATTTGCTTAGCTGTCACATGTGATAGGAGTGCTGAAATATTTCATTCTCACGACCAGACGTCTGCATTTCTCCCTGGAAATTGCTTTTGCCTCTATCAGCTTGGTAGAAGTCTAGTGTACTGACAAATTAAAATAAATGGTTAAGATCAGCAGATGGTTCAGATACATGAGACACATAGAAACCTGATTTAACTGCCTAGTTACTGCAAGGTTCACAGTCTCTTTTCATCATGTCACTTTTTAACGGAGCAGAGAGAACAATTCTTGAATTGATTTCCCAAGATTTTGCATCATTGTGCATTTACAAAAAATACAGTCACACACATCTTAGGTTTCTGCCTCAGTAGGTATATTCACTATGACCCGGAGGAGGAAGATCTTACACTGGCCTGAGGTTGCCTTGGTGGCTGTGTCAGGGTGTGTTTGACAATCTTTGTCCCCGGAGCATTGTACTACAGCTATGCAGAAGATCCTTGCAGTAAGTCACTCTTGTGCAGCAGCACCCTCAGTGTATTTCTGATGCTCGGCTGTAAGACCACAATCCAATTTTCCTGCACAGGCTGGACTCAGTGTTACTCCCACAGCAGTCCCAAAGACTATGGCAAGTGGCAATGATGGCTGGTAGAGCCATGACAGACTGTTTTCAGTAGCACAAGAACACAGCACTGGAAAAAAAACATGTCTTCACCAAGGTGGTTTTTGAGACACTCACAAAGTACTTAGCCTCCTCAGAGTCTTGTTGTTTAGTTTTTCTGTGATCAGATAAGGCTTCACTATACAGATGATTTCTGGGTTTTTTCAGAATGGTAAGGAAGATTTCTGTTTGTCTCATTACACTAACTATTGCTTTAATGCTCATGCATATCTTGCTCTTGTTCTTTGTTTCTTCTGCCATGGGAACAGCAAGGATTAGGAATAGACTCTTTTCCATCCCTACAGCGTCCCTTCACCCATCTGAATAGATTAGGATTACCGTACCAAACTGGACACAGTGTTAGGATTTACCTCCTAGCCCCTGCTGGGAGGATACTCAACTCTTTGTGGCATTTCATTTAAGGAACATCAGAAACATCTGCTCAGGTATGCACAGAAAATAGGCTTTCTTATAAATCTGAATATAATCAACATTTTAGAGAACTGACACTAATTGTAGAATACATTTGGCAAGGAAGAGATCAGCAGCAAGGTGTCCCCAAATGTTTTCCAAAGGCAATATCTGTGTTGCCTGTTAGAGAATGCAAGTGTTTCAAATGTCAATTTTTTGCCAAATCTGATAAACAGCATCTATTCTGTATCACATTCCTGGTAAGCAACACCCTTGGTCATGAGGAAAAGCCGGTGGAAAAAAATCACCTTGAATTTCATGGACTTTGGCTCAGACCCTTTCTGTTCAAGAGCCCCTTAAGAACCATCAGGGACAGTGTAAAGATATGTATCCGTATGATTAAGTGGCAAATCAGATACAAAGAAACTGGCAAGGCATTTAATAATTTTATAAAGGGAAATAAGAAAAGAGAAGCTGCCCAAAGCAACACTATAAACAAGAACAAATTGACTCCTGAAACTGCAATGGATCTTATTTTTTATATTTTCATTTTTAAAGTCTTTTTTGTGTCAGTATTTCTCAAAGTGGAGAAGCCATCACTGACACACTGCAATCTCCTTTTCTGTAGATCACGAAAGCACTAAAAAAGCAGTGAAAACCAATAGCACTGAAGGTTACCTGGAAGGCATTGACAGTAAACTAGACTAGAACTACCTTAATGGATTTTGTACTCTGGGTCAATTAGAAGATGGAAAATAAATTTATATTTCAGAAGTAAATAGGCAGAATTCAGACCTTTTAAAAGAGCAGTTTGTCTGCATTTTCAGATGTGTTTTACTGGATAATTCTCAAAGATTTGAGATTAATATCTTCCCCAAAGTCTAAATTCTATCTGGAAAAATTTGATTGTGTTAAAGGGCTCTGAACACGGAGTGGAAGATCATGTATCAAAGAGGTGATCTGGTTTGCAACAAGAGAACATTTTAAATGCTAAAACTGATTGGTGAAGTGCTAGATAAGTGGAAATCGTGAATTAATTTTTGCAGCATGAGGGAGGACAAACAGTAAATAAAAATTCAGATGAAACAAAGAGGCTGTGTGCAGTCCAAGGCTTCAGTACTGTAATACAAAAAGAGGAAATGAATGATGAGAGCAGAATTTGTGTTTTGTAATAGACAAGACAAAATGTCAGGACACTGAGTCCTGAAAAAAAAACATTAAACAAATCTTTGACACCTAATGCTCCAGTCAGTGTCAACAAGTCAGCAGTTTCTCAGGGATAAAAACACATCCTATAACATATTTTACTATCACATACTTCAAAACATTTATATTACATGTCACGTGCACTTTCTAGTTTCTTCCATTCCAACCAGCTTGTAAAACACATTTTCCAATTTGATTTGTTTATGGTCAGTCCCTAGTGAGTACTGAATTTTTAGTGCAGCTGAGATTCATACATTTCACAGCAAAGGAAGCTGGGCACTGAACCTAAAGAATTAACTGGTTTTGGTTCAAGTTTATAATTTCTCTTTGAAATGGATCTTATATTTTTGAAAGATGACCGACATTCACTTAAAGATATAGAATTTACCATATCCCAGTGAGAAGTCTCTGTAGTCACCTAGTGGAATTCAAAGGAAGTTGCTAAAACCAGAGTCCCATGCAATAGGAAAAGAGAACCTTGTGAGGGTGCTTGCTATCCTTATAAATCTGAGTGTTTACACTGTGTCAGTCAACATTATCTCTCCCCATCCAAACTTGGCAGGTTGTTTAAAGCAAATTGAAAAGCCGGCATCTCCTGGCTCTAGATGCTTATAGCATCTTTTTACAACCCTTTTTGCTCAGATGTAAAGGGTAATATAAAATTAAAACTGTTGCAGAATCAAGATTAGTATTTCATTAATTTTTCTGTGAAATACAAATAAGCTGCATACAACATGAATGAGGCACAACCACCAAGCTAGGCATGGACTTTGACAACAGCACCAGCTCTGGGTCCTTTTGTATTCCGTCAGCAACATAGTAATCTCATTTTCCTGATTCACTGATGTTCAGCTGGGCTGATTCAATAGCTTTTCTATTAAAAGCTGGGTAATCTGATTTACTTACAGACAAAAATAAGTCATTTTCAGATATGATATGAAGGGGGTGTAACTGATTCTATATCCTTTGTGGTCCGACTAGCACACAAAAAGTGCGGTGGCTTTAGGACCACTTACAAGGACCTGTGCCTACAAGCAAGCGGGAGTAATCACGTACAGGCGTTGCCGGCAGTTTTTAAAATTCAAGCTTTTTCTCGGCAATGCACTCAAGCAACATTTTACAGTGCAAATGTGCTGTGGAAGAGGGGCTGCGGGGACCCTAAAAAAANAAAAAAAAAAAAAAAAAAAAAAAAAAAAAAAAAAAAAAAAAAAAAAAAGCGTGATTTTTGTTATTGGTGTAAACTGTACTCGGCTGTTCTGCAGCACCGGGTTCCCCAGCGCCGCCGCCTCCGCGGGCTGCGGCCGCCACCTGCCAGCCGTGCCCGGCACTGCCGCGCCCCGCGCCGCCGCCGGCCCTCCGGGAAAGCCGAGCCTGAGCCCGGCTGATCGCCACTTAGCAGAGGGTTTAACAGTGCAAAGACGGGTTTAAGCGCTCTCGAGTGTCCCCCGAACCAGGAGGCAGGGATCCCAAAAGCTAAAGACAGGCTTAAAGGCAGCGGCTGGGTGCCACTGATGGGTCCCTGCCCGTTGTAGGCGCTTTGTTCCAGACGCTTGGGCAGAATCCGGGGCCAATTATCTGCTCAGGATTTGGAACTGGGAATGGTCCCAAGGCCCAGAGGACTCGGGCTGCCGAGGCTGCCAGGCGGACGTGCTCACAAGTTCCAGCAGAAGCAGATGCTGCTCTTCCTACCATGCCCTGCTGCTCGGTGTGGGTGCATCCTCACCCCTGAGGGTGGGATGTCACACTCGGGTACAGCCAAACCACACGGAGTGCAGAGCTGGGCTCGCAATATTTTGATTTAAGCTGAAAATACCGCAGCAAATACCACATCAAGGAGGCTGCTTCAAAGGCCTGAGGACTCTCCCACACGTTGCTACCAGTGCATGTTCCCAGCCAAGACATGCAAGAGGAGGATGAAATCTGTCACTTGGGCTTTATGCCAGCTGGGGACTTGTACCACACTTTCCAGGCTGGATTTCTGTTGTATGTTTTGAGGATTTAGTTTTGTTTTTAAATACAGCTTTCCTGGTTGAAATTAGGCTCAATGCGAAAGAGACGCTAGGCCCCTCCAGCTCTCAACAAAATCTGCATGTTAGAAGCCTGTGCTGATGATCTGGAATAAATTATTCCAGGGAGGGTAAAGAGGATTTTCAGGTTTAAAGTCCTGTTATGCAAATCAGTTGTCTTCTGTTCTGCTTTTGCACTAACACAGCCTGTCATCGTTCTTCCACCACGCTTCATCTTCTATTTTCAAATCTACATTTTTTCAGACAATTTGATTTCAAAATTATATTTACATTTTTAACGTCTCTTAATGAGCTTATTTCATTGGTAGTGTAAACCTAATTATGAGTCACACCAGGGGCTCTTTTGCTGTGAATATTTCCTCCAATTTAGCCTGATCAAAGATTGTTGGGCCATGTGAGAACCACAGCTTCAGACATTGCACTCACATACATTAAGAATGAGTTAAATATTTTAAATGGAAACAATCTGCTCAAGTTAGTTTAAATTTTGGTAGTGACCAGAGGCTGAGTTCAGACTGTCTTTAAAATTCAAGAATAGCCTGTTGTTGTTGGGGTGTATTGTAACATTTTTTCCTTTGGAAGGCATCTCCAAATGGGCAAGTTCCAATAGCTCTGTTCCTCAGAGCTAGACACCCTCAATAATAACAATAGTAATAATAAAAATAAAATAATAATAATAATTATTATTATTGTTGTTGTTGTTGTTGTTATTATTAGGGGATTTACAGTATGAATTTTTAAAGAGGTTTTAGGTGGGGGCTAGGGTTGTTTGTCTTTTTTAACTGAAATCTATATTCCACTGCTTTCATGTCTTTTGTAATTTTTTTTTTAATGCCTGTTTTCATTTTCTTTTCATTTCATTGACCACATTTGCTCTAGTGTAAAATGGGTCTCAGTTACTAAAATGTATACCCCAAATATGTGCACTGCAGGACAGGTTGTCAATGACAATATTGCTGTACATCTTCTGCTTAATCCTTTCTCTGGTGAGCTGTCAGATCTGCATGTAAGGGTAAAGTGCAGGCTAGGGAGCCACAAGTCAAGTCCTAACCTCACCCCTGCCTCACTGTAGCCCAGATTTTAAAATCTGACCCCTATATTTGGCTTTTTTATTTGCAGAGGTGGGATGCTTAGCACCCAGCTGCCCAAGGCGTTAGCTCCTCCCTTCCCAGATGGCTAATGTGCAACAGGAAAGGAGATGTGGTACTGCAAAACAGCTAGAGATGGCATTATTGCTTCAGAGGTTTTCTGAGCAGACTTTATATGCCATCAGTTAATTGCTGAGAATTATTTAGGAATTTAGATGTTTACATTCTCTATACTTAGTTTAAATTATAAGCAAATCCCCATGATTAGTCAGAGTTCCTCCTGAATAGATCAGTGTCAGTCTGGCCCAGAATCACTTCCTGCATCTGTTAAGAAATATTTAGTATCCCATTCATATGCTGAGAGGTTTGGTTTGGTTTTTTTGTTGTTGTTTTTGGTTTTTTGGGTTTTTTTTTAATTGCAGGGCTGCGCTTCAGAGAAAAAGACCCCAACTTTTTAAAATCTTGGATATGAATTTGCAGAACTCTCACCACAGCTATGAAAGGACAGAGATTTCATGCCTGTACTGAGAAAGGAGCTCAGTGATGGTGCCCTTGGCAGGATAGCGAGCCTTGATGGTCCTAAACAATCTCACCTGTAGCCTCCACCCACACCCCTGGGCCAGGACTCCACTTAAGCCCAGGCTTGAGCTCCTATTGCTTTCCTCATGAGGGTACTTGTCTCCAGCAGTCCTCTTGGATCTGGCTCCTTACGTGGTCCCTGCTGGGCTGCTCACTGACCTGTTCCTGGCACCCCAGTGCTGCCTGCAGGTTCCTGGTGCTGTGGTAGCTGCTGCTGGTGAGGGCAGTGCCTGGTTTGTGTGGTTGGCCCTCCCCTTTCAACAGGCAGAAATCCCACTCATGCTGCTCCCTGATGCTCAGTGAGGAAGCCCCCTGGAAGAGCTATTTTCCTGGCAGTGCTTCCAAGGGCACCAAGGGCCCTGCTGTGTCTGGCTCCCACTGCACTCTTGGCAAGAGAAGATGCCTGTCCTCCCTTACCTCTGCAGAAGTGTGCTGGAAGAGATGCAGCTACAAGCTCTCTCTCTCTGGCTGACTGCTGCGGGTGTTTAACTCAAATATTATTACTTAGTTACTCCTGCCACTCTCTGTGATACATGAGGTTGGGAAGGGCCCGTATGCCCCATGCGGAGGGGTGGGTAACCTCATTATTCCTCTGCAACACTTGAATTACTTAAATTTCCTCTTGTTTTTGCCAATTTTATGTGGCTCAAACTTGCATATAGTTAGTCCTGACTTCCCCAGAGGAAGTGAGCAGACTACCTAATCTTTATGCTCATGCTTGATAGATGCATTTAACTTTTAGCAAATATTTATTCATGGAGTGTCTAATTAATACACACAGATAAAAGGCAGTAACTAAAGGAGTGAGAACATAAAGGAAGCATCAAAAAAAGCACAGCCTTTTAATACCTAATTAAGAAGAAATACTGTCTTAATGAAAACTCTCCAGGAAGTAGAGAGTGAGTTAACAAAATCAGATCAAAAGCTCTCAATAAAAGCCCATTTTATATGAAGCACAATATTCCTCAAATAAACAATGTGTGTTTTGAAAGGGAGCACAGCAATATTGGCAGTAGAGATATTGTGAGGTTCAGTCTGTTAGTTTTAGCATCTTTCTAGCTTATCCTGCTTTTTTCTCAGGAATCATTTTCCAACTTACAGCGCTACTGAGCTTAATGTGCATATACTGGTAGGATCTCAGTAGACAAAAGCAATCACTTAGGGATAGATGCTGATACTATTTTGTGTTTTGTGCTGTTGTTCATGTTTGAAGCAGTGTAAATCTGTATTAATGCCACTTAAGTAAATGGAACTAATCTGGTCTTAATTGTATTTTGATTTCCACTGTAAGGAGCCCATAGCAATATACTGGTTTCCAGGGTGAATATGTGTTCCCTTACTGAATCATGAAACATGAACGGAACTACTACAACTGCCAGAAAATGTTAGCAGCAAAACACGACACAGAAAGATGAACTTTATATGAATACTGATGAACTTATGCAAATATTTTTTGGAAGTACTTGCAGCTCCACCAGTCCTACAACTGAAACAACGTCTAGTGACTAACTTGCCAAGTCAAAAATTAAATATATTTCAGCATGGAAAAGGTAACAACATATGATCCTGAGAAAGGCTGTACTAAGTTAAGGATGAAAGAAAATAATCAGTACTAGGCCAAATAGATATTTGTTCCACCAGCAGAAAAGTAGTAATACTTTCTACAGGATGCCTTCCAGTCTGCAGCTGGGAGACTTCCTGAGACAGAGGTTATAGTTACAATGATTTTTTTAAAAAACAGGCTTATAATACCCTAATGGCATGGTTTTTCATGAAATAGTTTTACTGCTTTTTAAATCTGTTTTGGCTTCCAAATTTGGCACAGTCTGTGGCTGTGGAGATGCTGCCCTGACCTTTGTTTTTGTCTTCTTTGGTTTTAAACCTGTTTTGTTCTGATGTCCATTTATCGTAACAAGAATAACTGAATAATGGATGTCATGACTTCCTATCGCTCCTGCTTTTCTTCTGTTTGTATCTTGGGGTTTTTTCACCTCTCTTTAGGGTGTAGAACCAAACCTGAATTCTCTATTCAAACTAGCTATAAACTCATATACAGCAACAAAAAGCTGATGTACTGAAACAGAGGTGATTCCTGTTTGTTCTTTAGTCCTTCCCTAGTAATGTCAAGTATTTGATTACCTAGCTTAGTTAATGCAAAACAATAAATTGGCCTATTCAGAGAGCAGTTAACAATGACTCAAAGATTATTTTTTCCCTGATGAAATCTACTGTATGTAGTTATACTATCTCTATAAGCATGTCTTTGTGACTGATTCTGCATTACAAGACCCTTTTCTGACACCTACTTAATTGGAAATTCAGTATCGTGAGATATCTGCAATTCTTCAAGTTCAGTTTTGCTTACTACACAAAATGATTTTGAATAATTCTGTATAACTCTGCCATCCCCCTATTTACTTACTTCTCCCTTAGTTAATATAGTGCCTATTACAGATTAATGTGGGATTGTGTTGATAAACTGCTTCTTGAGAAAGCAAACTAGTCTTTCATCTTTCTGATTTAATGCCTTATTTATCTATAACAGGATCTATTTTCTTACTATGTGATAGATTGCTTCCCCCCAGTATCTTTTTGTGAGTGACCTTGCCAAAAGCCTCTGAAAATCACACCTTTATCTACCCGCTTCTGATTCAAGGAATACCAATAGATCTCTGTGGTGTAATTTCCCTGTAAAATCTGTCCTGAGCCATTATTCAGATTATAATTTTAACTTAATTCTACTATCTACTGTAGCCAAGTTTCAAAATCTGATTTACCAGTTTATATTTGCTTGCAACCTCCTTAGAAACCTTTAAAAAAACCCCAGCAAACCTGTTCTTGCACTCACCAGCTCCGGCCCCCTGTGTTGCAGGGGTCTAGCATTTGATCATTTTGTGTGACTGCCTTCTCTGGATGGGCATCCAGAGGCACAGGCAAGTGTGGAGCCATGCCATGTATTTGCTGTGTGTGGCTTTGACCTCACAGTGCACTGGAAAACAAAGTCTACCTGTACTCACAGTATTGCTGGAGAAAGCGAGAAACGCTAGAAATGGGTGTCCATAAAGTGACAGCTGTGGGTGATTAAAAACCTTACTAAACAATCCTTTGAATTCTGGATAAACAGCTTCTGTAGTCTGAAATGTAGGTGTATTTTAAGACCTGTCATTACTGAAGTCTAGAAGAGCTTCTTTGTACTTGGATCTCCACAGACGTTTGCAAATTAAAATTTAGATTTGCAATATGAATGTATGTAGAGATGCAGAAATGATTATCTGTTTTCTTTGCTGAAGCACAAAGAATAAGTAATTGCCCAAGACAACATTGGCAGTCAGAGAGAAACAAACTTAATTTTTGTAACTTACTCCTATCTGTAAATTATGGGTTCAACTTTCACAATTAAGTATAATATATCATCATATAGTGGAAAATGTTTTTTGTACTATTAATCATATTTACCTTCTCTATCTTACAGAAACTGGTGTGCTTATGTCCATACCAGACTTGTACCTACAGTTGTGGTGGACAACCTGGAAACCTTCTCATCAGGCAGAGCAAAGCCTTGCACTTGGCAAATTGGATCCTGTGCTCAGAGGTACAGAGAACTGGGAAGAAAGAGGGCTTGCAAGTACTTTAATTACCACCAAATGCACAATTAATGTGAAAATAACTTTAAAAATTAAAAGGGAAACAAGAGAGAGCAGCTTATCATGTCTCCAGGTCTCATCTTCACATGACCCTATAGCATGGATAAAAGCTCACGGCCTGTTCCTATAGCAAGTACAAGTGCTCATGACTGGGCATGCCCTCACTCTGGCACCCTCCAACCAGTTCAAAGTCTTTGAGTCAAATAGAGATGCACAAGCGCAAAGCTTTAAAGCACATGCATGGAAAAAACTCCTTTCTGTGCAGTTTTCCAAGCCTGCGCTCTGTTGGAGCAAAAGGCTTCCCCTGAGAGGCATAAATATTTCTGTTGTTATCTCTCTGCTGAGTGCTTATTTCTGGCACAGCTTTGGTCAGGCAGTGAACCTAGACAAGTAATTGGCCTGGATGGAACTTGTAAATAATACCCTGGTTAACACATTCAGATTGTCCTTTGTGGTTTGGGGGCCTCATTGTATTCTCCAAATGTTAGATTTCAGTTGTAAGTGAAATTGGATTTCAATGCATGAATTTGGAAAATCCCAAACTGAAACAGCACCAACAAAATGGAGATTGTAATGTATTTTTCCCTTGACAAATTTCAAAAGCCTCTTAGAAGTCAGTTTGACTGTTCTGAGAACTGTCCTCTAGATGGTATGGTAGAACACGCTTAAAGTTTCGAGTTGAAATTGGAAATAGAGCTTCCTTAGCATTTGGTGACTCTGAAATGCAGTCAGCTTCATGGCAGAACTGTGGGGTGGACCCTGTGGTTGAAGTGTTGCCAGTTTTGTTATTTTGTTTTGTCTTTTTCCTAATTCAATCACAGTAGGTCCTTATGCTGCTCCTGGAAATAAGGCTCTATTATATAAATTTCTGAGACTCATTTACATGGAATTTTTTTACATGAATTATATTTGAAATAGCTATTCCTGATTAACTCCTTTCATGGACACTTCATTTTTGTGAGTGGTTTTAGGAATGGATTATGCTAATGCAGAATAAGGTGGTTTTATCATAAGACCATCCATACAGCAAAAGAACCGAGAACTCCCTTGAACTCAGATCACCTTAATCTTTATTGAATTCTTGCTGCTGAAAAAGCCATTTCTTAGAGCCAAAGCTGGTTGGGGACACATGCAAAGCTTCTGCCAGCTGCTATGAGAATTTTATGATATCTAATATTACATTCCTTGCAAAGGGGTGACAAGATTAATTGGAGTGTAAAATACGGTGCCATTTTTTAATGCATTGGGAGGATATGTTTTGGTCTGACAGCCTTTAAATTTGTCTCGTTTTCTGGAATGATTTATACAGGGATTGTGTGTACAAAACAATTCAGTAGCTGTTTTATCATGGTATTTTCTGAGATTTTAGGTGTTCTTCATGTTAGTGTTAACAACTAGCAGTACTGCGTGATATTATTTTTATTTGAGCTTTGTATTTAACATCTTAAAGGAGCAAGGACACTTGCTGCAGTTTATTCTGTATGCCTTACTGCATCATGTTCATTCTAAACTGACTTCTCCGTGAAGTTAAGACACCTAGGAGAAGTGGTGGGACAGTCAGAACATGCAGAATATGTTGGAACACAGAAATAAAATTGCTGCTGATGTGTGCTGATTTGGCATAAATTTATTGTGAGTGCATTTTTCCACCAATTTCAAAGAAAAATGGTATATGACAGTTGTATTTTTGGCTCACTTTGTTCAGCTTAGTAGTTATTAATTGTAATGTCTTGCATAAAAGTTTGCAGTATTTGACTCCTGAATAAGATATTCTAGGAAGAAATTTAAATAGACATCAGGTTTCTTTAAAATTCATACCGATAATCTGAAGGTTGCAATATTAAAGCTGTGATTGCTAATGAAAACCAAACCCTGGTTAGAATTCACTTTGAATTTCAAGCAGTAATGAAAGGATAGATATGACAAGTGAAATAATGTACCGTAGTTATGGAGGTATCTTGCAGCTAAGCTTTGATTACCTAAAATAGGCTTAAATTGTTCTCATTTCACAGGTCCCAGACAACAACACACCAGGCCTACAGAATCAAACATAAAATAGTGACATCGCTGGAGTGGAAGTGCTGTCCCGGGTACAGTGGGCAAAACTGCCAACCCAAAGGTGAGTAGAGTTGTAAGGGTCTGAAACTATTCACTTCAGCAAAAGAAAACAATGCAGTTTGATCTGTGAGCAAGTACCTCTGTTGAAAATCAATACAGTCCTTTCTGTTAATTCAAAACCAGGAAAAATGTGCAGTAAACTAAAACGCTTTGGGATGTTAACTCTTTCCTGCATGTGAATTTCCAGAGCAGCTAAGCAGAATGTCCTTTCCCCTCTTCCACTCTAAATAAAGCTTATAAAAATCTCCAGCCTTATTTCATTTTGGTAAAATATGGAGTTTGCATGCAGTGTGTATCTACTTTTGACCTTTTAGTTATTGAGTATTGCAGTGCTGAGGATATTAAATCCCAGGTCCTCTACTCAATACTTGCTGTAATATTCCTCTACAGCCCTGTTACTCTTCTGCCTTTCAGTTACAGGCTCTAAGAATATATTTTGTTTGTGATAAAATAATGTATCAACTTTTTTTTACTTCTCTGAATTTTGTAGGCCTTCTATTGTTCATTTCAACAGTGACTAAATTTTTCTAGGTATTATGCATGATCCCTGGGTAATTGTGCCCTTTTTGACAGAATAGCCTTTTACCTCTGCCCTGATGATCAAACATGAGGCATCATATTGTAGTTTTACATCTGTATAATAGCTATTTCTTTGGTGCTGTCCTTAAGTAAGCAGTCCTTGAAAAATTAGATATAGCATCAGCGTACATGTTTGAAATGAATGAATATTGCAAGAAAGGCTATTAGATGTGGTAGGGAATTCAATCAGCAGTGGTAAAGTAAAGGGCTGTGTTTAAAAATTAATGTGGAGGAATGAAGAGAAATCACTGTTGTTCACATCCAGGAGCGAAATTTCAGTGCTGAAGAGCCAGAATTTTGGCAGGCTCAAAATTCTTCTCTGCACAGCAGAGTGTAGAGTTAGTTATTAACACAGGACATAGTCAGTCAGCAAGGCTGATCCAGTGAGCACGGATCAAGTGTTTTAGATGTTTCCTTTCAGGAAAAAGCAAACATTAGTAAAAATAGATTTAAAAAATGTAAAGGGTAGCATTGAAGGGGGTGGTCACAGTTGGCAGAATTGAAATGGCATCAAAATAACAGGGAAATATTGACCAGGAAGAAAAGCTGGATCACTCAATTTGTAGTGGCATCTGTGTAAAAAGTAAGAATAAAGTGCTGTGAAGTGTTAGAGGAGTGGATGTGACATCCCCTGGGTTCTATTTTCAAACCTCTTCTGGCTTGCTGAATAACTTGGGGAAGCCACTTACAATCTGCATAACCAAGTTTACCCATCTAGAAAATTGAGATGACACTTATCTCACAGGGGCATTGGGATATTTAATTAATTAATGCTTGTAGAACTGCTTAAAGAGATTGGGATGAAAGGTGTTATGTCAGAGAAGCTTTTCTTCCCTGCTTCTGGAATCCTGCCTCCCATGAGGAGCAGACCACCAGCACAAGCCCTGCCTGTATTATTCAATTCCCGTGAAGGGACATCGGCTACTGAACTTGAACAGTTGGGAGTCCCACAGCCTTGTGTTCCTGTGCTCTGCAACAGCAGGGGAGAGATGCTGGAAGTGCTGAGTGGGGCTCTCCCGAGTCACTGAGCCTCCCACTTGGCCTCTCTGTTGTTCAGCAGCAGAGCTGTTACTGAAGGGTTTCTGTGCCAAGGGTTTCTGTGGGGTGTTCTGACAATCCTTCAGATCCTGGAAAGGCACTGTTAGTGTATTGTGGGTTGCTGGTAGAAAATGCTAATTTAAAATGCTCTCTGGTTTAACTTCTCTCTCAGACAGAGTGAAGTCATATGTGACTATTTCAGTTTGATAGTCTCGGCAGGAGGAAACATCACCACCACCTGATAGTTTTTATTACACATCTGAAAGTCTTATTTGGCAGCCCTGTTGTAACTGCTTGATTACAGACGCTTCCCAAGGTAGTGCAGTAGTGAGGGAGATGGAAGTGATGTGTTCAGATCACTGTTTCTAACCTTACCTCCCTTGTGGCAGCACATGACCAAACTGGCTAAGACATGGATCCTATTCCAGCATGGACAGTGCAATTTTATAAGAAAATTTTTAAGAATGGAGAAACATAGACATAATTTCTTATAAGTCTAACGAGACAGATCAATATGGACAATTCAACAATTAGAGCATCATCATTTTGACCTGGGAATACCAGATGCCTAACTGGGAGCAAAACTACTAAAACAAAAGCATTTTTAATTTCTGAGTTACAGACTTCATGACATGTCACTTTTATTAAATGCGACTTTATTTTAACTTTGTGCATGTAGTAATGAAATCCCAGTTCCCTCATGACATATGGCCCCTGAACACCAAATTATATGGTTTAGAGCCAGCAGTCGTCTCTGCCACAGCCACTGTCAGCACAGAATTCCCTGGCGTGGCAGTGATGCTATTTCTCCAGCAGATGGCCGTGCAATGTCCCATCCTCTGCGTGGTGTGAGCGGCACGCACAAAAGGTGGCAATTCGCCTTGAAACACAGGGAATGGGAGGAAACTACGTAACCCCCCCTCCGGGAAACCCCTTCAGCCACTCCGGCTTCATCAAAGATATATTGAGTGAAAAAGACGCAATCTCCACTTTTTAAATATTCACTGAAATGATTTTGAGCGCTGTGTTTAAAAATACATGGGACAATAAATTATACATCTAGGCCAATATGTTGGATGATAGACACCAAATGTTAAATTTCTATGTGCATTACCTGTTTTTTCTGATACAGCTGGAAGAACTCATTGCTCAGGATTTTGTATTGCTGCTTTTTTTGTTTGTTTTATGTTGCTTTGTTATTGTGAATGGCACCTTTAGGGTGGGTCTAGCTGTCTAATTTAAATTTCATGCTTTATTTTTTTTTTAGTTTGAACTGAGCATGACACATCTAATTTTTTAAAGGTCTCAAATGTGAGTCATTTGATGGCTATTTCTACCCTAAAGAGTATGTGTATTAGCTTTTCAGTCTGGTGCTCCCATCACACCTGCTGTTATCCAGCATCTACGACAGGAAATCTCAGCTGTGGGAATAAGGGGCACATAGATGTAATCACCATATGATGTCTTGGAGTGATTCCTTTGGAAAAGGCCTGAGCCATGCTGGAAGAATGATGTAGGAGAAGGTATATTACCAGTGACTCCTCTGAATTTATTTCACAAATGAAAAGCCTGAATTTCTAATGGTACTTGCAAAGTACCTTTCCTATACTGCGAAGAAATTTAATAAGTGTACAATATGTGACTGTCTCTGGGTGAGGTTTGTGTGTGTGTGCATCGCTGGCTCCAGTTCTCGCTGCTGTCAGAGGCAGTGCAGTGCACTTTGGGCTTGCTCTATGGGTGGTTTGCTCTGACAGAGATGCTGTGTCCTGGGTCTTACGGCCATGACGTTACCTGAACAGTTTTAAAGCACTAGTAGAACAAGCACACAGGAATAAATACATATCCTTAAAACTTTAAAAGTGAATAAAACTGTAAGGGTTTGGGTATTCCAGATTGTGGAGCTGTGAGTGGGACAATTGATTTATGAGGGAGGATGAAAGATAAGGTGGATGGTGTATGTATATAAAAAAATGTGGTGTCTGTAGCACCGACAGTGTCAGTGAATGCATTTAGAGCACCAGAAAGACCAGTAAATGAAAGAATAAGAGGACATCGATCAGCTGGTCATTATCACAGGCAAGTAAGCAACTCCCTTGTCATAGATTGTATCATCACATCACCACCTGATAAGTCCTGTCTAATGAGATGGGCTGAATACAAGAATTTACCTTCTGTCAGTAACCATGACACAGAAAGATAACAGAAGCTGTTGAAATTATAACTATTTGAGGATTTTGTGTTTCTTATCAGTAGATTCTATCAAACTGTTTGTCCATATGTTAATTCCCTCTGAGTTCCTATCCTAATTTTTACAACACCCTCAATTTACATAATAAAACACTTTATATCCTTATAATTGCAGTCTATATAACTTCAAATGAACTATGTGAAACATGAAATTTCTTGATTCAGCATTTTAATCCGTTTCCCTGGAAACTTGCATTATGGCTAAACTAGATTTTAATATTTGAACTATAAAATAATGTCACTATAGCCAAGTTATTCTGCTTGTACTGTACTAAACACTGGAAATCACATTAGTGCCACATGAGTGGCATTCCTTAGATATGCTCCTCCTGGAGCATTGACTTCAAAATGTTTCATGAACTGAGCAAGTATATAAAAATTGATACAAATTTACACTATCAAATTTATTACCTGATTTGTACCTATTTTGTTTTTTAAAAAAATAATGAAAACAGCACCATTAAGCCTAATGGCTAGACAATGTTTGTCAGGGATATGGAAATCTCAGTTCGGTTCCCAGCTATCTGATCAGTTCATTACTTTTTGTGAGTGAAGGCACTTAACTTTCTGGACCTCAGTTTCCCCAGCTGGGATATTGAATTAATAATAATGTTAGTCCAGCTATTTTCAAACTGCTTTCAGATCTTTTGAGCTGAAATGTAAAATAAGCACGGGTAATCCCATCTGCCATCACCAGAGAAAATATTTATGAAATTGCCACCTTTGTGACTTTCTTTTTGTGTATACCAGTCATAAATCTCAGATAATATTTGTTGGAACTTAGAATTTGATTATGTTTTGAAATTGTTTTTATTTTTTAGGTGCTGCAAAAATGTAGTATCACCATTGACTTTAGTTATAAGATCTGGTCGAAGATCTGTGTAATCTGTAAAAAACAACAACAAAAATAAAAAGAACAAACAAAAAAACCCAAACAAAAACAAACTAAACCACCAAACAAAACCAACCCCCAAAAACCAACCCAAAAATCAGATTCAACAAACCTGGTTAATTTTGTAGCCATTAAAAAACCCTAATTAATTTTACAGCTGGCAATCTCTGTATTGTCTTTGTACTGCTGTTTTATATGGTTCTAAAATATTCATCTAGAATTTTTAGCCTTGGGCATTTAAAAATTCTGTTCATTATAAAGCAAATTTTGACATTTTTATATTAACACCAACCCCTGCCAGTCTCAAGAAGTCTTTTATAAAGCCGATCAACATCTTCAGCAACATGGTCCCACACTGCACGAAGCGGATAAGAGTCACTGCAGATGATTAGGCTTTGGTAAAGCTGGTACAGAATAGAGAGAGAAAAAAATTGCTGTGGAATCACCCCGATTGTCCTGTTCTGTGGTTCACTCACATCCTTTCCTTTCCTTTTTCTCCCTTCTCTAGGTCAAGAGCAGCAATCAGTTATACACAGCAACCAGGCAGAAAGCAGCAGAGCTGCCAGCGAGAGGACACCGGGAGCTCTGCAGGACCCCAGTGGCCCAGGTCGGTTGTTAAGATTGCTCTCACTTCCACCCAGTCGCTGACAATGGGATTCACTGAGGTCACTGCAAAAACAACTTGAGGAAAATCTCTGTCTATGGAAGGGACCTGAATGCACTGTCAGTTTCTAGCAGTCATGGTTCACTGGTGCGCCCTTCCGATAAAGATGGGCAGAAGATACTGAATTTAAATGTACCAGCAGCTTAGAATTTACAGAGTGTCTTGTGACTAAATTAAAACCAGGGAAGTATTCTGTATAGAAATATTTAACCTATTATGTGTTTTAATACAATACATTAATTAACAGGAGGAAAAAAAAGAAAATTAAACAAACAAACAAACAAAAAAGAAAAACCCCAACCCAAATACAGAAGTAGTATAAACCAGCACTGCACATAGGAGAAAATGTAATGATATTAATTGATTATCTGAATACATGATTATTGTTATACATTTTCTTACAAAACTGGGTTCTTCATTCAAAATCAGTACAATGATGTTTCAAGCCTTAACAAGGGCAGCTCAGGAGGGTTTTAAGCTACTATGTCTAGGATGACCAAATAGCTAAGAAACACAATGACAGTTTACACATTTATACCACCAATACTTGAGAGTATTTCTTATTGCCCTAATCCTTTGCTCATTATTGTGTTTACTTTAACCTATCTGGACCCTATGTTTTTGGAATATAATGTCAGTGTTGTCTTGCAACAGTATGTACAGACAATCTAGAATTCTAAGAGATGGTCAGTAACAAAAATGATTTATTCATATAGTGATCTGTATCAAGAACCTACATTAGCTGCGTGAAAAGCTTCTCCACATCTTCATCTCCAGATGCTGGCAGCTTTGGTCTGGGACAAATCCTGTGCCGTTCCCCATTTTAGGAGACGGCACACCGCTGTCGGCCGCATGTGACTGGCCACAAACGGTGGCCATTTTCCATGGGAAAAAAAACCCAGTCCCTCAGTGTCTCAGGGTCAGGTCAGGGGTGGCATCTGGGGCTCCAAGGGCAGCCAGAGTCCTAGCTGTTGGCAGCTTTGGTCTGGGAGAAATCCTGCAACGTTCATGATGTTCAGAGTCAGCACGCAACTGTGGGCACAGGCGCCTGGTCTCGAACAGTGGCCCTTTTCCACTGAAAAAATGTAGTTTTCATGGTGAGGAGCCAAAAACGGCCAAGATTAAAGAAAGCATATTCCTTGAACTTTCTTACTACCTCCCTGTTCTTTTGAATCTATTGATGCTTCAGTTATGTTTGTCTGTACTGGCTTTTAGAATAACCATCAGCTGTTCCACGCTGTGGTGTTGTTGTCACTCACCTCTTGGCCTATATCCAGAAACATTTTAATGATGCAAATAAGTAAGGCAGGTTATGTTCTCAGGTCTGTGTTTTGCAGTTTTCAATATACTCTTCTGGGCTGTAATGCATGCTGAGAGAACAGGATGTCAAAATAAGGATTGCCACAGAATTTCATGGAGATTTTACACATGTGTGTGCTTATATGCATGTGTGTGTTTTATTTTAAATCTTAATAGAAAGAAAAAGAGAGGGAAAGACTGAATCTGGCATGGCAATATAGACAGGTATTTTCAAAAGGGACTTAGGCTGTTGCTCCTTGGTGGTAATGTGTGAGCACTAGAGCACCGAGACATGCCACTTCTGTTAGTAGGAATTATGCTCTTAGAAATAAATCTGGAATTGGAATATCTAACCTCCATGTTAATTGCTTTTCAGTTATTTTTAAATCAAATTGGGTCAGTCTAGAAAGAGAGAGAGACCTGTTCTGGCTGTCAACCCTGCAAACGTGGCCTGGGGCCAGGACTGACTGCCCTGGTCTGTCATTCCATCAGCACCTGCTATGGCTCTATAAGCCAGATTCTGCTTCCAGCTCCCACGATGCAGCCATGCCACTTTCAGGCATAAAACCTCACTTTCAAGTTCATCTAACTTCTCTTCCTCCCTCAGTGGGAACTGACAGAAACCAAGCTTAAGAAAGCATTACACCCTGCCGGTTAGTTACCAGTTTGGGTGACCATGCATGAGCCACTAATAAATTCAAATCTCTTTCTCATAGTAACAATTCAACCAGAAGCGGAAGTGTCCAGACCTGTTTGTCTCTCACAAAGCTGTATTATGAAGACAAAGGTCTATCCATGGCTTGTCTTTGCCATGCCAATCAGAAGAATTGCCAGAGTCTAAAGGGGGTGGCTGAGTTAGAACCTATGTAGTATCTGTCTAAGTAGATACCTTGGGCAGAGAACACGGCTGGAGATCCTAACATCCTAGCCTAAAAGAGCTTCATTCTCCAGGCTCTTCCAATTACAACCTTTACAACCAGCATGCCTCTACAGGAGAGCATTCTCATGGGTGTTGGCCTGCTTCATCTGTGCTGATGGGGTGCATTTAGCTAATTTTTTGGGTTTTTGCAAATGCTACCAGGTTAGATAAGACACATGTATTTCCTACATCGTAGAATTTACATACTAGAATACAAGTCATCAGAAGAATATATCCTTTAGTGTATAACTTGCTTGGGGGTTTTTGGAGCCTTTAGACCCCTGTTCTTAGACATGGTTTCTGATTAGAACTGTTTGCTGCCACAGGAATAGACACTGATGCTGTAATGAAAAGTGACAAAGGATCAATAGCAATACTGTAAAACTTACACTAGTAAATATTTGTATGCAATACTAAATAATCTCTTCCATAGCAGTTTATTAAGTCATAGTATAGCCAAGATAATTTGGGGTAAAGAATCATATGTCAAACATAGGCCATTTAGGCTGAATTGTTGAAGGAGATTTTCTACCTTTACTTACAGGGATTCAAATATCTAATTTTATCAACATCTTCTGAAAACCCCAGGCTAAGTTTGATACCTGTCAACTGTCAAACTCAGATGGCTGGCTGAAGTCATGTGGGGTCTTAATTTTAAAAGCATCTTTCTAGGCCTTTCTATTCCTGAAGAGACTACAAGTGTCAAGAACAATTCGGACAGGTTTTAAAATAAACTTGACTTCACAGGTTGAGCTTCTATTTTTAATGACAGACTAATCATTATTCCGAAGTAATTTATCTATTAGCTGTTTTTCTGCCTTGCTGCGGTGTTGAACAAGTCTTTATTTTGACCCAAACAATGGAAAGATGATGTATTCCTTCACACACAAGCCTTGCAAATTCATGAAGTTGTGTTATAAAGGGTAAGTGAAAATGAATGCCTTTGTGATTGTGTTAAAGGAGATTGACTAAATGAGGGTTAACTGAATACCCTGTAGGGTGCTAGGTGGAGGAAGAATGTCATTATGTTGATTAAAATATGCTAACCATTCAGAATACCCTTGTAGAATCATAAATACTTCATAATGGATACGTATGCTTCAGTAATTAGTAGCTGCTGTGCTGCTGAATCTCACTAATACATGATACATGACAACAATCAAGATGATTCACTCAAAACTAAAAATTCAGAAACTTTTCACCCTACTTTTAGCTAATGTCTCTCAAGTCAATTATACCTTCTTTTTTCACTCCACAATGTTTTAACACTATTTGGTTTTATTTTCTTCTCATTTTGTTCCTCAACCAAGCACTCATTCAAAAAATGAATGAGAAGATTAGCAGTCAGGAGATGAAACTGACTTTTCTACAGAAGAAGGTTGACAGCATTGCTGCTGCAATGACTGATGCGAGCAAGATGCTTTCTTCTCTGGAAGGCAAAATCAATGAAGATAAGGGCAGAGATTTCCAGTCTTTCCTAAAAGGTAAGAAAAATAAATTAATGTAATCACTCACCCTGTTAGAGGTGCCAGGGGGAAAAAAAGCTAAAAACCTTTGTAGACTGTCCTATTCTATTACTCAACACTTGTAGGGAGAACTAATTTTTTAAATTTCATTTCATAAGAGAGAAATTTGGTTATTTCAATGTTTGCTATGGTGACATTCATAGTGACAAAAAATTTATATTCTTCAGTACTTCATCATCTACATGGTAACTTAAACCAGTAGCGAGGCATTTTCATTTACTTAGAGTTTCTGCAAATATTCTTATCTCTGTTTTTGTTTATCTGGCAGCCGCTAAAGGCTGTAGTGTTTGCTTTGCTACCAAGTCTAACTAATAGTCTTTGATACATAATTCACACATGCAGGGCTAAACTATAAGGAATTCTGTGGTGGTTGTATTTATAATACAGCAAACATTCTGCTGAATAATTTGTGCCTGATCATATTAGGCTATCTTTGATAAACATCTGTACTCCTGCTCAGTATATGAGAAAAACACAGCTAGAGATCAGGAGCTTGGGCAGATCCTCACCTGCAGAATTATGCATCCATTCTTTGTGAATCCTGGAGCAAGACCCGTGTGTTACCAAGCTACAAGTGCTGCTTAACAAGCAGATTCAGACTGAAACTTTCATTTCCTTAATGTGCAATATTTTTCTCATTTTTCAGGAATTTTCCCTAAACCATATTTTACACTTAAGGATCCAGAGCACTTTTCTATTGTTTAAAAATAGGATAGAGGTTCTGAAGTTCCTTACATTGAGATAAAACTGAATGAAACAATAAGTGATTTTGTATCTCCCTCAAATTTACCAAGTTGGATCCCATTTCTTGCATGATTTGACAGAGTTGTCTGTCTCCTGAGCTGCTCCTGCACATGCTAGATGGCTCTCTTATGCAAGTTTATTCCACCTCTTGATCGGTGACCTGCTTTCACCTTTCCATATATTGCTATATGCCATTCTTGACCTTTGAGTGCACATTTAATTTGTCCTTGAATATTTTTCATTTCCCTTCTGCTTTGTCCTCATTCTTTTTTGTATATTCCACTCATTCTAGCTGTCGTTTTCATGCTAGTCTAAGAGGTGTTTTTCTGCATCCTGTGTTTCTGCTTCTCCATTCCTTAACTCTATTTCATGGTCTAAATCTTAATTAAAATGTGCTGTTCAACCCCTCCCCGCCCCTTCTTTGAAAATGTGCTTCAAGCCTTTACTGTTTTTACCTGCAATATTTTATATTATTCTTGCGTAGAAAAAATCTCCAGCTCATGTCCCTTTTTTTGATTTATCTTCTCAATCTATCTCCTAATCAAGTAGCTCCAATGAACAAGATGCTGTCACCTACATTCCTTGGCTCTAGTTGTGGGCATTCCAACACAGGTTATTCTTGGCTTGTACATAGGTAAACGGCAGGAATGAGGAAACGAGGGGGAAAAGAAAAGGTTAGTGTGTCTGTTGGCCTGTGTGTGTAATGACAAATGGTAGCTGCAGTTTCTGTCCAGGAAATATCAGTCAGTTGTACTCAAATGCATAAACAGCATCCTAAGGTAGCAGGACCTGTAAGGAGCTTCCACGCTGTCCTGTAACTTGGTACACAGGTGCAGCATAGACACATCAGACTGGCTAAAAATAACTCTTAGAAGCTCACCTGAAACAAACCACAACTTCCCTCAGTACCACTTTGCCATCCTGAAGCAAAGCGCTGTCAAAGCATAGTTAAGTTTATATTGCTTCATGTTATTCAGACATTTTCCTTCTTCACCTACTTTTCCATTTTCTTCCTGTGGTGCTCAGGTCCTTTGCCTCCTTTTAATTTATCACCTTTTTTCTTATTGCAAAAATTCTAACGTTCTGCTCAGCTTTGTATCAGGGTTTGTTAGGAGCGAGTCTGATTCCATGAACAAAGAATGCAATGCAGTTTACAAAGCCTTTAACTCTTGGTTTCATCCGTGACTTTGGTGACACAAACACGTCATCTGTTGACAGAGAGCAACACTCACTGGAGTAACTGATACACTCAGTAACTTAGGGAAAATAATTTTGTGCTCTCCTTTTAATTTAAGAAACTCTACTTTCTTCCTGCTATTCTTTTCTTCCTCCTTTAACTCTGTGTTTAATACACACATTTCCTTTTCATTATTAAAATATACACTCCTTTAAAAATGAACTCAATAATGGAGTGTTAATCACTTCCAAGTCAGAAATGTCATTTACAGCTGCACATATAACCTCAATTCAGTCTCCTGTGTACATACATTTATTTTGCACATTATTCTTCAAATAATTGAAACTGCAAAGAGAGTACATGTTGACACAGAGTAATTACACCCTTTGGTTTTCAGCCAGGAAGCTAAAATTAAAATTTATAATCTCATAAAAAGTGCAAGAGATCTGTAACGTTCACAGGTAGTTTGGACCTTTCTATTTCAAAATGAGCAACAGAGAAATCGAGTTACATCCGTGAGTGCACGCATGTATTCTCACCTCAGGCTTCACAATATACCGAGCTGCCACCTACAACACAAGTTTGTGCAGGTCTTTGTGTGGATAAGTGTGCTCCCACAGCCCCTGCTGAACTTCGTTTCTGAGCTACCTAGTTGTCCTAGCCAGCAAGCACAGGAGAGAGAAACACAAAGCTGTCTGGTTTATCAGGCTCCACACTCCCTTGGTAATGGGAACACCTGAAAACCAGAGCTGAGCTCCATATCACCCTCATTATCCAGCTGAATGGAGCAGGAATAGCAAAGTGAGGATAGCACCTTCTTGGCTGTCACGGAAAGGAAAGGTCAGAGTAGACCTGTGGAACACCTCTCACAGATGAATGGTCTGTTATTAAGATTTGTTGCTGAAATGAAGGAATTTAATTGATTCTTCAGAGAAGGTTTAGACTAATCTTGATTCTTTCCACAGCCATTACATTTTTCTTCACAGCTCTTGGTGTCTCTTAGAGCACAGAACACTTTTCAGCATCATAAAGTAACCTGACCAAATCACCACTTGGAATGGTTTTTCAACATGGCAGTTTTTAAACTTGGTTCATACCTTGATTTTTCCTCTCAGCTGCCAGGACACCTTTATTCTCAGACATTTCAGTGTGCACATACATGTGCATATTCATGTACATGCATCTGTCTAGTCATTTACTTGCTCTTCAGATAGTTAAAAGGAAGTTAATAAAAGTAATCCCAGTATTATCACTGTTGTTTGTTATATTTTATGTAAAATTGCTATGACATTTGGGACCTCAGTTGACAATAATGGAACTTAATTCTTAGGAAACTTCATCCTATATTTCTGATGTGGCTCTTTCCTGGGCTAGCAAACTTGGGTCTGATTTCCTGATGTTTTAGTGCACTTGCTGAGAATGTACTTTCAAATAAGTTTTCAGAACATGCCTCTGTTTTAGAGATGAAGAAATAAAATACTAGCCATAGTACTAATTGAGAAGAAAATGGAAGAAGGGAACAGGGAATTTCTGCCTTTATCAATACCGTTTTAATCAGAGAACCTGTGGTCATTGAGGTATTGTAGGGGTTAAGGAGTTTAATCATTGAATCACAGTCTGGCTGCAAATGTTCGTAGGGTTTATGAAAATTGTGCAAAGAATGCTTCAGTGTTTTAGTTGGACATAGGGGCTACCTCTGGAGAGTAAATTAATAAAAATCCTTCTAATCTCACACCAGAGAAGAACTACTGCTCTAATTGACTGAAATATGTTATGCAGAACTCTTTTACGCCTGTCTTGACCTCTCTAAGGCTATATGGGAAATATATCTTCATGTTGTTCGCTGGGGAAGAATTCCCACACATTCACTTCTGCTTAGTGCTTTTCAAGATCAGAATTTCTAGGAGCTATTTAATGAGTTGTAGTATGCAAGACTTAAAGTTTTTACCTTTAAAATGTCTGCATTTTCCAGCAGTTGTCATGTTACTAACTTTAGCTTTTCAATAAGGCTACTCTTTTTATTTTGCTTTTCTCACAATATTGTGTTGTATCATCACCTAGCACATACAATACAGTAGGCAGGTAATAATCTCTGATTTCACTTCTTGAATGTAAGGTTGTAAAGCAGATGTTTTTTGCCTTACTTTCCTAGTGGAGAAAGGACACATCATGTTTTATGAGCAAGCCACAAAAGCACACAGATCTGCCCCTTTCAGTGCTCAGAAACAACTTAGCTAGGAGGTCAAAGTCTGAGTTTGCCCTTTCAAAATAATAACAAAAGTCACATGATTTCAGTAGAAATGGGGACTCTACACTTTTCAGCTATAAATTTTGCTCTATGTGTAGGTAAATTGGGGCAAGGATGTGTGTGTTTCACTTCTGTGCAGCACTGTGTTTGCTCACATTGTGGGAAAAACTTAGATGTTACTAACACGGTTGGTTTGATTGTTTCCATATTTCTTCTTTTCCCCAAAGGTCTCAAATTCAGAAGTATTAATGATTTAATCAAAGACATAGTTGGAGAACACTTTCAAGTATTTCAAGGTGAAATGCAAGAGAGCATGGCCCAGATTTTCAAGACTATGTCTGGTTTGTCAGGTGATCTTGAAAACACGAAAGAATTAGTCAAGCATCTGAATGAAACCCAAAATAAATTTGCTCAGGAGAAAGACAGTGGGCCAACAAAACTTGACATTCTGGAGCTGAAGAGTCATATGGTGCAGCTAAGAGAGGAAATGGCCCTCACTTGTGACAAGCCTGTGAAAGCCTTACAAGAAAAGCAGAAGTCCTTGGAAGTTAACTTGGAGCATCAACAATTGAGAAGTGTAATTTATTATGAATCTTTAAACAAGACCCTTACTGAAATGAGAGATGCTCATGAACAACTGTTATCAGCAGAACAGTCTTCAAGACAAAGTGTCCCCTCAGCGGATAAAGTCATGGAGTACAATGTTACAGAGTACATGTTCACACTGCATGAGAAAGTAAAGAGACAAGGCATGATGGTGCTGGAGATCTATGATGACTTAAGAGTCCAGGATAGCAAGATCAGCAATCTCAGTGTTGCACTGGAAATTCAGAGGGACTCTGTCCTGGGGGTCTGTGATGACATGTTGTCAGAGAGCAGGACAGATTTCCAAACACAGCTGGCAGCAGCCCAAGAGAGCATGCTTGTTCTAAACAAGAGTCTCTCTGATGCCTTCCTTCCTCTGGGCAATAAGATGGACAAAATGAATGAGCAAATTAATGACTTGTGCTATGATATGGAGATCCTGCAACCCTTGATTGAACAAGGGGTACCTTTTAGCCTGACTTCAGAGTATGAGCAACAAATCCAAGCTCAAGAATTCAAAGAGAAACTTGAAAACCTCACTGCTGTCGTTAATAGAATGAGTTCTGCAATGAAGGAACTTTCCAAAACTCAGGAAGGACTTAAAAATGAATCTCAGGCTTATCAGGACCTGTTTGAGAGTCATGTTAATGAATGCTCCATGGAAATAGAAGATGGATTAAACAAGACCATGATAGTAATAAACAGTGCGATCGATTCTATTCAAGATAATTATGTACTAAAAGATATGCTACATGCTCTAAGAAATGAGACTAATGTTTGCTGTGGCCGAGCTGAGGAACTGGATGGCCTCCTGGCTTTCATTCCTCGGTTCCAACAGTTGAATGAATCCCTCCAGTCACTGCTCTATAACAAAAAATATGAAATTACTTCCCAAATAGCGCCATCTCTTTCTGATCTTCCTCACAAGGAATCTGACAAAAGTATCCTCCACAATTTCAGTAGAGTTTTCTATATTTTAAATGATACATCCTCAAAAGTGGAAAAGCAGCAACAAGATATCAGCCGCCTGGAAGAAAAATTATTTGACTCTGTGGAGGGTTCAAAGGACCATGAGGTTCGCCTTCTGAATGTAGAGTCGAAAATTTCCAAGTTTTTGGCAAACAACTGTGTCTCACTCAAAAAACCCAAAGCTGCCTCAACAGAGAAAGAACAGGTGGTCTCACTTCAGCTCCAGGCCCTGAGTTCCAGGATCAAGGCCCTGGAAGCCAAGTCGATCCGTTTCTCAAACGTCATTCCACTTGTGAACAAGACTGCTCATGAGGCCTGGGGGCTGTGCCAGGATGCCAACAACAGCATCCAGAAAGTGAACGCGAGCATACCTGTGCTAATTAAGGTGGCTCAGCCAGATATCCCCCTGCTGCAGAGAGGCCTCAAGGAGCTCATTGAATCTGTGCTGGAAGTAAAAGCAGGAACTATTTTGACAAATTTAACCCAGCATGTTGACATATCGATGGTAAATGCAATGAACAATATCACCAAACTTCAGAAGCAGCTGAAACCGGTTGTAAAGAAATCCTCCCCAGCAAAAAAAGTGGCAGCAAACACCACCATGAGCCTTGCAAGCCGAAGCCAGAGAAACACAGATAATGCAATAGATCCAGGTAATGCATTTTAATCTACTAAATATCAAGGTATGTTTTATAAAGATTTATGTAACCATTGTGATGAACTGAGTGGCAGAACTTGACTGAGGGTCAATAAAAAGTCTAAAGACTGCTGTAAAGAGTGTTTCAGAGGAACCTGAGATTAGTCTCTTGCTTACAATAAAATTTATTTTGCTTATGAGGAGATTTTGCACTAAGGCATCTAGAAGATTCATTTAATTTTCCTTAATAGAGTCCCATCTGATCAGTTTAAGATACATATACATGGAAATACACTCAGCTGAGAACCTGGCCTTTGAAAAGTTACTGACAGTTCAGACAAATTCTAAAGAACAAGAATTTTGTGCCTGTGTCTCAATTAGCAATTTCAGTAGAAAGAAATGTATGGAAGCTGGGAGAGAAATATGGAGTTGCATCAGTACTTTGCAGTGTCAGCAGGCATGAAAGGTATCAAAAACCTGAAGCAAGTGAATACAAATGACTGTAATGAGGCTTTTGCTGGCTCCTTCAGGACTTCATTGAGAAGTGCAGTTACAGCTACAACAGTGTGTTCTTGAAAAAGCAGGAATCCAGCCAACAAAGTAAATTTGGCTCCAGTCCACCTGGAGAGCAGCTCAGCTAAGCAGGAGCTGCCATTCTTAAAAAAGAAATTTTGAGTGAGATCTGCTTCTGAACTTAAATTCAAATGCCATCATGTGAAATGAATTCATATGAATGAATTCACAGAAGTACAAGCTCTTGAGTTATGACTTCTGTAATCATACTTGAGTGAAAATGAACAGCACAAGATAATGTGTTAAGGAAATAAAATTTCTGGCACAATACAGAAAACGAAGAGTGGATAAATGACTAGAAATACTGAGATAACTCTAATTCACTTTAAAATTGGACAGATTTCTTAATGACAGATACATGTCCAGATACTCTTGAAGATTCAGACCGAAATACTTTTTGTAAAGCACTCTTAAACCTTTGAACATTTCTAAACCAATATTTGGTACCCTCTTGCAAGCAGATGTAAAAATAGTAAGAGCTATTACTCTTGTTCATGTGCTAAGGCTGTGAACAATCTCCTTTTCCTTCTCCATGCTTTTTTCCTTCCTTTCCACTTTGCTCCTTCATCTCTTCCTGTCCTAGGGACAGCATTTCTCAGTGATCAGTGGAAGGGATCCTTTTTAAAACCATAATCCCATGAGCAGCTTGGTTTCTGATGAAAGCCATCCTTGTTGAAGGACTTCAGTTCTTGGTTGTCTTTTCAGTTAGGGACCAGACACAGCTATGAGTGGAGGCAATCACACTTAAAAATGCACCAAGGTTTGCCAGATCCTTGCTACAAAGTAATTTGAATGTTTTGCTATTAAAAATGGCAATTCTTCCTCAGTCATTTGTGTTTTGTCTGTTCCTGCCAATGCACAGGATGGAAATTCAAAATCTTTGTTCAAAATTGAAATTAAGAGAAAATGAGGTATGTCTTTGATCCTTTGCACACCATGTACTTCGTTGGAAAAGTAGTGCTACCTGCCTGGAGTACAGGAAGGTGTCATCTGCTCTGGTTTTCACTCTAGATTGATGAATTAATGTCTTTCCTATTTATTATTTATCTCATACTCAATTTTAACAAATAACTTGCTTGATAGCATTGGATATGTGCTCACTTACAGAAAGTGCAGATCTTTGCAGATGCTGAGAAGTCTTATTTTTATACAAGGTTTCTACACAGCAATGTTTATGCTGACTTTTCCATCAGTAATGAGATAACAGTATTTCATGCCTAGCAAAGCCACACATTATTTCTGTAAGTTAAAGAACCAAGACCATTGCCGTAATTAACAAATATCCATCTTCTGCCTGGGTAGATCATACTTCTCTATGAAAGCTTTTTCTCGCAAGTTCTAGGATACCATCAGAGATTTGTGCTGCCTCTACTAAAATTTCTAGAAGAAATTCTAAGGCATAATTGGCTAATTATAAAATTTATTTAATCACAGATTGCCTTTTTCAATTAAAAAAAAGGAATAAAATTGTAGAAAGAGGTGAATGATAATTTTCATTGACTCCAATATGTTCAATATTTGAGCCTACTCTAACAGATTAGGGTTTTAATTGGCTTTAATGTGTTCAGGATTTGACCCTGAGGTAATACTTTCCTGAGTAATTAGTTAAAATCAAGAGAAAGCAATGTGAGTTTGCCCTGCATATGCAGGGACACAAACTTTTGCAGACTTCCTGTATTGTGGAATGAACTAAAGAAAATTTCTGTGTTGGGTGGAGGCTGCAATATGTGTATGAGAGGTGAAAGCACAACACTTTACTTGACTGATATGGCAACCCAGGGTGGATAAAAAAGTGACGATCTTAAGACAGCTTCAATATCTAACATAAAGGAGATGACAACCTTAAAATTTATATCTATATTTATATACCTGTATACACACATAGTAACTCTTAATTAGTCTTGGGTGTGGGTTATGGCTGGTCCTACTTTCCGATGCACTGTTCTGCAGGAATGTGTGATGCAGTGTGAGGGCAGTATAGCTCAGTTCCCATTTTCCTCTTGCTATTAGTGCTGCTCTCTAGGGAATCTAGAGGCTGCTGTGCTTTCCAAAAGTGAGTGTACTCTCTTGTTGCATGTCTTATATTAGTTGTGGATTTTGCTTTATTCAGATTATGCCACTCACCCATCAATATGAGTAGCTGAGAGTGAAGCTGTGTTGTATTTATGTATTTAAAACAGTGCATCTGTGTGAGAGGTAATTTCATTTCGTTCTCTCTTTGTATCTTACTTCTGATTTTGTTTTCACAAGATTTCTGACTCCTAACAGAATTGCAAGGTTCCATTGTTGTTTTATCATTCAAACCTTAATTTCAAGTGAAATTAACCTATTCAAATGTTTTCCATCTTGTGTTTTAGTTGCACAAATGTGATTCTTGTTCAGTTCATTTGGTGACATACACTTCAAATTCACATATTTACTCTTTAGACTAGTGGGTTGATGAAATTTTTATTAACTTATTTTCAAACTGGTGGGCCTAAAATCATCACGCTGGAATTTTTAGACACTTCTGCTTAACAAAGAAACAGAGTTGCCAGAGTCCAAGTAGCTCAGATCCCTCCTGACCATCCACCCCACCCAAAAGTGGAGGGCACAGCCGAGGCACCTCTCCTCCTTGCTTTTCGCCCACTGTCAGCCTGAGAGTGCTAAGCCAGGGGTGATTGATAACTATAGGCTGACAACCAGTTTGACCCTGTGCGAGCAGGGTGGTTTAGTAGATTCCTGGGCTCTTCCAATCTCCTAGGGCTTCCTGAGAAGCAGGTACTGATGACTGAATACTGAGAAAATGTTGGTCGGTTACTTCCCAGTCAGAAGAATTTCCAAAGTGAACTGCAGGAGTCAGTCCTTTCCATAAGGAGACCATTAAATTACTGAATATTTTGAATATTTGTTTTTATTTAAACAACACCCAGTAGATACTGACAGAGCTTCATTATTTGTTTGAGATTTGTTTGCACAGCATTGGTAGTCTATTTCCCAAAAGAGCTTCTGGCTGTTTTCCCTCCCAAAGAGGAGCAAAACTGAGCATTAACTGGCTCTTCTCACTACTACCATACTAAGTGTAATTAGCAACTACATTTTATTCTCTGCTAGTAATAGCTACAATTTAAGACTTTAATTTATAATCTCTCTCTTTTACTCATCTACACTAAGTTGTCAAAGATTAATTAACAATAAAATATTTACTATAGTAGGAAATCCTTTCCTAATCTGAACCCTCTGGCATTTTTATCCCGAGGAGATTATTCAGACATAGTGTCTTAGGACACCCTTCAGCAAGAAAAAAAGAAAATACTGGGCAGAGGAGCAGCCTCAGCCAGAAACGACAGCAGAAAGATGCTGTTGTAGCAGTTACATAGAGAATATTAGTGCAGTGGAGATCTGCAGCGTTTGCCTCCTGCTCTGAAAATCCTAATTTGACTCAAACCCCCACACAACTTCTCCTATTCTAGCAAATGGAGGAGCTTCCCAGATGCTGTTAAGCAGTCCTTCACCTGGAGGGTTAATTTAATGTAGATAAAGCTGTGTCTGAATTTGAATTAACTCCGAGGTTAAATTCGGGCAGAATCACCACACAGCAGACTTCCAAAGCACTAGTCTCAATCTCATTATCATTTCCTTTTAGTGATCTTTTTCCTGTTTCTTGGATTTACTTCTTATTTACGATAAGCAGAGGCCCATTAGCAGAGAGACTGCTGAGTTCTTACAGGAAGCTCTTGTATTTTGGGAATATGATACAGTCAGCACAATCAGCTGTTTTCCTTCCTTTTCTGCTCTCCTTTGACACTTGGTAAATACGTGGATGCTTGGTAAATATCAGCGAAATGTTGTGGGTGCTCAGTAAATGTGAGTGAAAAATAACTTCAATGAAGGATGTAGCAAGCTATTATCTGAGAAGAAAACCATTATTTCCTCATGTCCAGTTGCCTGTGCTGTGACCCCAGTCATGACAGTCCTAAATTGCTTTATTTCAGACATTACAGAATAGATGTTATTTTCTGTGAAAGGAATGACTGTTGTGTTTATAAATCCATATGCTATCTCAGAGCAAATTCAAGTGTCACTGTACAAAGTGCCTCAGCATTCTGCTCACTGAACTAAAATATCACACGGAAACAGTTTGCCTTAATGCAGCAGTCTGTGAAATATCGGGTTGGGAAAATGAAGATAAAACTGGAATTACTGAATTTTTTTGTGAAATCCAGCTCAACATTTTCCTGGCAATAAGTAGATGTTTTTTTGCAAGACTTTTTCAGTTCTGACCTACCAACCTAGATTTACCATCGCAGGACTGTGTGGAGTTCTCTTTCCAGAGTTCTGCTGATAATTCCTGACAAAGAAAAGGTTTGTTTTCTAAAATATCTGACTTTTATTTAACCAAACCAAGAGAAAACAAAAATGTGTGGTTTGGAAATGCTTTCTGTTCAGAATTATTCATAGCAATATTTAATTTTTAATGTGACCTGAATTTTCTCCCCCCAAAAAACTGCTGTGACAACACATTATTCAATTACACTCAGTAATTACTGTCTCAGAGCTCAGCAGTGCTGGCCTGACAGATTTATCTATATTGGCTGAGTGTAATTTGGCCAGCTCATACCTAGTTGGGAACAGAGGCAAGGACATCCTCAGTGAGGGTGCTTTGCAAAGCCACCTGTTTGGTATAATTTTTCTTGCTTGCAATCCAAAAGTCCTACAAAATCTTGGTAGCTATCCTGAAATTACGGAGTTGTTTATGGACAAATACTTGAAGTGGCTGGGATAGCATTTAAGACCTTTCATCACCAGGAGCCTGACTCTCCTGCAATGTTTGTTACGTGCCTGGGTGAAAAATGCCATAGACAAGAGAGTCCAACCTGAACATCAGCAGCACAAAATCTGTTTTGGTACACCCAAAGCTAGGATGGCTCAGTCCAGAAAGAGCAGCCTGATCTAACTTCTTTGAAGGATCTTTTTTCATATTGTATGTACCTGACCCTCTGAGATTGGCAGAACTTAGAATTTACAGGTAATCTTGAATATCTTGGAGGATAGCTGAGGGTATGCTGTGTTCAGGTAAAGAGGGAGGCTGGACAGGATCTGAAGTTGGCCTTCACAAAGAGCTTCAGCAGAAATCGTGAATTGACAAGGAGCTTCTCCAAAATACTGCGTACTTAGGGAGTGTCGCTGTCAGGATGTCGCAGCTGAGGCTGTTGGATTTTCTCGCTCTCTTTCACAGGGCAGCTTTCAGCGTGTGCCAGTTCCCCGTGCCAGAATGGAGGAACCTGTGTCAATGACAGGCAGAGTTTTGTCTGTGCCTGTCGCCATCCCTTCGGAGGAGTCAACTGTAGCGTGAAGCTGGTGAACGACAATTCCCTGAGTGTTGGCAAGTACAGAATTTAGCAGTGCAACACACCATCAGTCCAGGCCTCTGCCCCAGGGCCTAATTACAGAGCGTTTGCTGGTCAGAGGTCTCACGTTTCACTTTAATGAGTGACAACTCAGGGAGCAGAGTCCTGTGTTTTGGTGCTGAAGACATCAATCCCCACGGGTGACTCGTGATCTCTTTCTTTAATATGACCAAATGATGGGATTAAATTGGTTTGGGACCTGCCATAATAGCTGGAAAGCTCCCTGCTGAAATGTGCAGAGTGGGCAGGTGTGCAATAGATATATTTGAACATGATGTCATGGATTTTGAAGGGGGAGGTAAAATCACATCACTGGGGAATATTAGCTTCAATGCAGCCATAAATGTTCTATAAATACCAGTAAGCTACCAGGATGTGTGGGACTGTGGCCTCAAGAAATCATGTCAGGCTTGCCTCTGGCTTTCATCAACAAAGGATGCAGCCCTTGAAAGATTTCCAAAGGAAAAAAAAAAAGTGAAAATTATGCTTATTCAGCCCAGAAAACAAATAAATAATTTACACCCAGGCCACATGAAATGTGAATTTTATGCATCTTTCAGCAGTCATTTGGCTGATTTTCACTCATGACAGCATATGAATAGTGAACGACATCATTTGTACAGAAGCAGGGAATGATAGTGTACAGGCTCAGCTTGAACAGAAATACATATACTTTTATCACCTCATTTAACATCATGAGTGCTAAACCTCCTCAGTATTTGTCTAAGATTTGTGGTAAAATTCTTGGCTTCAGCTCACTCACATGAACAATGAAAGAGATCCTGGGGTGGGAAAAACTAGGAGGGGGTGTGGGGTGGAGAGAAAGCTCCATTAGTGATACCATAGACAGACAAACATAAAGTTCCCTTGCTGTTTCTAAAATTTTTCTCTGGTAGATACACCTAGCACTAATTGTGAAGAAAATTACTTTTTATACAGTACAGAAAGATGTGTTTATGCAGGAATACGATGTTTCTGTTGCTCAAGGTCCATCATCCACAGGATGATGTGACATCATAAAATCTGCTTTTGACCTTCTGGCTGGTCCAAGTTGCCTTTCTACAATGTAACATCACTTGAAATTGTTCTTTATTCCTTTCCAGATTTTTCAAAAGGATCCTACAGATACGCACCTATGGTGGCTTTTTTTGCTTCTCATACATACGGAATGACAACTCCAGGACCCATCAGATTTAACAATCTGGATGTCAACTACGGCGCCTCATTTGCCCCAGCAACTGGGAAGTTCCATGTTCCATATCTGGGGGTCTATGTTTTTGAATACGCTATTGAATCATTTAGTCCACGTGCCTCTGGCTATCTGGTCATTGATGGAATAGACAAACTCACTTTTCAGGCTGAAAATATTAATAGTAACAAGTACACTGACAGAGTAATTACCGGAAATGCTTTATTAGAGTTAAATTATGGTCAGGAAGTCTGGCTCAGACTGGCAACTGGCTCTATACCAGCCAAGTATCCACCAGTAACTACCTTCAGTGGCTACTTGTTGTATCGTACCTAAGACAGTCCTAAATGTAAAGTTAGTCAAATGAAGAAACCTGCAGGTGACTTTAGCTTTGCCTTTAAATACTTTGTTTCTTTAACAGCACTAAGTTTCCCAATGTAATGGATTTTCTAGTGCTGATCCTCCAAGATGTTCTTTGGTTGTAGCCATATGCACAACCTCAAGGAATCCACAGGTTGGAGATAGGGGAAAACAAAGCCTCTTCTTTGTAGTAACATGATTGGGAAGCACAAATCTAGGTATGTTCTACTGTTACATTGCATAGACATACTTACACAAGGTTGCTGAGAATCAGTCCTCAAGAGAAAGCTTGTTTTGATTATTCCTTTACACCCTCGCTGCAAATCAAAAGTGACAGATTTTGATGACTCGGATGTTGGATTACTACTTAGCTCATTGTATCAATTCATAATCATGTATATATTCTGTCTGGAAAAAATATCTTTCTTTTTCATTTTGCCTACCATTATTCACCACATACTTTGATATGATTTTGATATGAATTGATTCATGGGGTTTTTTTATATTATCAATATGATGATAAACTAGACTGTCACTATAGGACACAAGAAAGTACCACTCTCACACCTGCTTGAGCAGAAAGAGAAGAAGAAGCAGCTTTATTTTGAGATTCTTATATTTATAGATTTCTCAATTCCACAAGGGATTGGAGGGACATTGTCACCTCCCCTTTCATTCAGTGGACAAAAGAAATGTTCGTCAAACTTTCCCTCACCACAATGGAATGAAAAACAGAAAGGACAGTTAAGTAAACATTGTCTATTATTTACATGAAAACCGTGTGAAATTATCTGACTCCAAGGTTATAACAGAAGGTTACCAAAAAACAGGACAACACTAGACTTTTTGAATCTGGCAGCAAAAAACCAAGCGGGATTCATTCAGTTTAGAAATAAGGTATTTTTAGCAGTTTAATTAGTCATAGGATAAACACCATAATGGATTTAGTGGATTCTCTTTGCTGCTTGAAATATTTAAACCACAGCTGGATTTTCCTTAGGTGATATATTTTAAGCAAACATTATATTGTTATATTGGCTTCACACAGATTTTAGCATTTGATCTATAAAGTACACAAGATTAAATGATATAACCAAAGTATTTTCTTAAGTTTGAGCTCTATAAATCTATGATTTTTTATGGTTTTGCATTATATTTGCTAACTATTGAGAGTGAAGAAGATGAAATTAACTTCAGTCTGCATGTGATTTTTCAAGCACCAATCCAATAAAGAAATATTTTTAATTAATGCCTGACTGTCTGAGAAAATAAACCCTCTGGGTTTTATTCTTATTCTTCACAAAGTCCTGTCCTCTGGTGTGACTGGCCAGGTTTGTTTCTAGTTATTGCCTTTGCCAGTGCTATTTGACCAGGTTTTTCTGTGTCTCTGTGTTTGTCTCACTCCCTTTTTTTAAAAGCTGGAAAAACCTAACTATGATTTATGCCGATCTACTGAAGCACAGAATGTTTTGAATCTCCCTGAATTATTTTGTGTTCCAGTATCAGGAACTTTTCTTGAAAACACATGGGGAATCTTCAGCTCTCTTCTTAGTATTACTTAATGTACCTTACAAGATCTTAAGATGAATGTTCATGAAATAACTGAATTCCTCCCATGCTGTATGTGGATAAGAGAATCCACAATATCTTCCTTCAGGTTCATAAATGTACATTTTGTTGGTCCAAACGGAAATGAGCATTCCCCACCAGAAGCAGTGATGCTGAAGGGTGTCCATGAACATGTGCCTCTGGGTTCTGGCTACCTGAACTACAAAAATGTGCAGCACTGAGCAGCATCCCTCCAAATTCAGGTGCATCCTATCATGGCTTGTGGTTAAGGACAGCAGTGGAGAATTGATAGAAGTTTTCAATCCAAGCCTGGTTTTTTTGAGGCCAAAAATCCTTTTTCTCTGTAATTGACAGGTTCTTAATGTACCATGGACCCGGAATGAGTGTGCTATAGACCTTTCTCCTGCTGCGTACCACATTTTTTCTGTAAACAATCAAACGTTTTGATATGGCATCAACTAAGCCTACTGTATCACTGAATTTTATCAAATATAATGACCACAAGCTCAAATCCCTCCTTGTATGACTTTGTCATTTTAATGTGTTTAGTTCTCTTTATTCCTGCTGTGGTTATGGCTAAATGGCATGAAAATTACTCTGAGGATGAAATTCAAATGACCCACCACAGACTGCATCTCTGTTTTATATGTGACTTTCTTTGCCCTTGCTGCCCTTCCCTCTAAATCCTTCAAGCTGGGTCCTCATCTTCACAGGCACTATTTTCCCCCAGCAATCAGGTAATTTCTATGTCTTTGTACTGGTTTTCTTTCCTCTTTTCTCCTTTTTCTTTGTCCTCTCACGAAACAACAGATTCATTGGGGTAAAGTAAGAATTCCGAGTAAGACCACATCAGTATGAGTAACACTTAGAAAACTAATTTCCCTAATAGAAATAGTACTGGAACTAATTCTCATTTGACTATTTAAAATATAGTAAAAAATAATACCTTAACATTATAATAAATGTATGCTCCCCTTTTTATACTGTTTAACAATCCATTCAAATCTTTCTTTGGATGTATTGAAACTAATTGCAGTTGATTTTGTTTATTTTTTTAACTAAAATGCAGATTATTGACCGTGAAGATAGGTTTGTATCAGTCACTGAAGCTTATTTATGGGCTTGTGACTGTACCTGAGCTGGCTGGACTCATAATGCAAACCACTGAAAAATAACTGAGGATCAATAAAATCAGCCAGCCTACCCATTATGCAGAACAGACAGCAATCAGTCTGAAATCCCAGGAGAACTTTTTAGGCATCAACCAGGATGGGTGGCTCCCAAGGCATTTTGTCACCCCTCTGCTTTCATCTTCATATTCTGATTTGCATTCCCTAATAACTGCAGGCAGCAAATCTGAACACTCATCTCTGCCCACAGCCCTTTGTGGTGAGGGACCACAAAGCCATCCCAAGCCTTTGTACTTCAGAGTGAACTGTGTTCCCTTTATTTGGGAGACTCAATAACCATGGCAACGTTTTGTCTGGTCTGGCTTTTACAAGCCCATCCAATTTACTCCGGAGTTTTTGTTATCATTTCCTCACCTATACCAAGCAAGTTATGGTTGAACCCAGCCCCTAAAACACTTGGAATTCACACTGAGACCAGTGGCTGGTTTTCCTCACAGACCACTTCTAGCTGCACAGCCAGCACAGCTCGTGCCAAGCTCCCCTGCTAACCCAGGCCTGCCTGGTGCTGACTTGTGTGTATTTCCGTCTGTCCCTACATCTGGGACATTTTTGTTCAATTATTTTTTTCTCTGTGATAATAACATCTACATTGGCAGAAAGCAGGAAAGAAACCATGATTTCTGAATTCAGGCAGTGACTGAAAGCATCTATTAGGAGCAACGCTGCAGCTAAATCCCACCAAAATCAGTGGATGATTTAGTGCCTTGGACAGTGGGAGAGTAAGTGCCTTGAGACAACTGCAAAACTGAATCTCCCTAGCAGCTCAATTGGGCAGGTGAGCAGGAGAGTGCAAAATGAAGTAAGACAACACACAAACAGTTTGGACATTTCCAAAGAACAAGAATGTACACCATGGCTTTGCACATCTGTCACTGGTGGCTGTTACTTGGCTGCAGAAACAATTGCCCAGCAGCTCCACGCATTTCATTAACCCCTTCAGGCCATCAGATGCATCACACAGAGTTAACAAGGTCTACATTTTTTCATTCTGTTTTAATTTTATTAATCCATACGTCTTCCTATGCTTAGCTGACTACTGGAAAGCCTGAGCCAAATACTCCTGTTCCCGTGAAGCGTTATCAGCAGAAGACGGAAACCTTCTTTAATTGTTGTGGAAGAAGTTTTTCTACTTACTAAATCATCCCGGTGTAATCACATTTTCAGCAGTTTTATAAGAAGTAGAAATATTTATCACCACTTTGTTTTTAAAATATATAGCGGTTACATTGCAAGGCTGCCATTCTCCCCTTTTGTATGATGGCCCTGATGGCAGGAGAGTTCTCAAGAGTGAGATAAAATAAAACGCTGTTCAGATGAGACTCCAGTCAAGAGTGCGTGGTAGGAAAGCTTTATCAGCAAGCTGCTTCCTAGCTGAAGTTGCCATAGATATGTTACAACCAACGCGCTGGCTTGTAATGAACTTCCTTGCCCTGCTTCCCCACCCTCAGAAATCTGTGGTGGCTGCAAGCTGAAAACAGTCTTCTGCACTCACTTGTTGCATGTAAACAAACCAAAGTGTTTCTGAAAACACTGATTGCCGTGGCTGCTGTTGAAAATCCTTATCTTAGAAAAAGCAAGTGGCAAACAAAACAGACCATGGCTGTTTACAAACAGTGTGCAAGTACTTCCAGAAAGATTGCTATTGAAATCTGCAGGAGTTGGGAGATACCATAAAAATGATTTGAAGTACGTAGAAGTCCTTTATAAATACTATAAGCTTTCTAAGTGCATTTTGAGGCATTGGAAACCAGTATATTTCACATCCACACGGGTTTGACGTGATGAATGGCAAGGTCAAGAGTGGTGGTAACTAAAACAAAATCCTAAAATGACAGACTTGTTTAGATAAAGAATTATCCTCAGCTCTATCTGATGTCTCTGACTTCTCCACAAATTGCCTTGGAAGTGAAAAAAAAAGGTTGAGCCATCCATTGCTAGGCTACTTATTGCTATTTACTGAAGGGAAAAGAATACACGTGAGAAAATTGTCTACTATAATTTCCTTTCAAAGAAAGGGCCATTAGCAGCTTATACAAGCAAGAGACAATTTTCAGGCTCAGCATTTAGACCCATTCTAGAAGAACACAATAGACCACAAGTATAGTTTTCATCAATAATTTTTAGGGTCTAAGGTGATCACTCTGTTACCTTGGCCCCAACACCTGGCATTACTACAGCTTCTTAATAGGTACACAGTATCGTAAAACATGTAATTCTGGAAAAATAGGATCTGTGCTTACAAAAAAAGGAGAGAGATTCACTAAAAATTAAAATGTAGCAAACGAAACTGGAATGCCATCAGCAATGAATCACAGAATCATTTAGGTTGGAAAAGACCTCTGAGGTCATTGCACTCAGCCTTTGACTGATCACCACCTTATCAGCCAGACCATGGCACTGAGTGCCATATCCAGTCATTTCTTGAATACTTCCAGAGATGGTGACTCCACCAGCTCCCTGGGCAGTCCATTCCAATGTTCCATGAAGAAATTCCTCCTGATGTTCAACCTGAACCTTCCATGGCACAGCTTGAGGCCATGTCCTCTCATCCTGTTGCCAGTTGCCTGCAAGGAGAGGCCAAACGTGCATTAAATACAGTCTGAATTGGCCAAAAAGTGCTAAAGGTCATTCCTTTATATGTGAAATTATTTGTATGAGCTAAACAGAAATATGATGACAGCTGTGAAGAACTCCTAGATTCCAGAGTAGAAGATAGAGATCCAGCACCACCTTTCAACTTGCCTGTGGGTTTACCTTGTTTGTATAGGCTTGGACTTTGACTTAACTAGTATATATGGCCACTATGGCTCCAAAGGAAGGTGAGATGCTTAAATAATTGTGGGAGAAATGTACAAATCAGGAAAATAACACAGGACATGTTTGTAAGTATTAAACAAAATGTATAAATAACAATACATTTGCCTTCTTAAATAAGTATGAAGAGAAAAATAAATTAAAAGTAAGATATGGAGGAGTGTTCACCAACAGTTAGGATGCCCAGCTGAGAGGGATTGTTCTCCCAGCTCTCACAGCACCCAAGTGCATTCACTGGGACTGAACCACAGCCCTGCCTTTTCCATGCCTTTCCTGTCTCCTACCCTTTATTTCTTTCTGCATCCCTGCTGTTTGCGAAAATGACCAGACTGCAATGACTTTGGAAATTGTTTATGATGTAATATCCTTGCACCACATTTCTCCCGAGCTATAAAATAAGGACAGATTTTTCTTTCCCTCTGTTATTTTCAGTTTGCTAAGTCCTATGGGCACCCCATTTACCATCATTCTAGTTTTGTTATAGTACAGCCCAACACTCCCAAAAGCTTGTTTGGAAGAAGGGATAGAGCATTCTTTCAAACGATTTCTATACAAACACAGTATTTCATTGTTGCTGCTTATGTGTATATCCTTTTTTTCTTTTTTTCAGGCAACAACAGGAAAAGCTGGTGAGGGGAAATTACTTTTTAACCAGGTGATATACACTTTAGTTAGAGAAGAAAGTGCACATGGGTGAGAAGCTGTCTAGTGTCCTGTTTTAAACTTCATGCCATGCTTTTCATTTTTTACAGGTGTATGTGCAATCTCTGCACTCATTTGGTAGCCGGTTTCACAGCTCTGCCTGCACGTTGTACTACCTCAGGTCATTTTTCAAGTGGCTGAAAACGTGTATAGGTCAAAGGCCCTGTATCAGCAGTGAAAAACAATACATCTGCTGTAAAAACACTTGGAAATCCTTTCAGGTTAAGGTACACTGTTGGTCACCCAGCAATGCTGCCCAGCACAAGAGTGTAGCCAGCAGGTAGACCTTGATCTATCTTTTGAAACAAGCCCAGAGGCAGCTTCAGAGATACAAAGGTAGAAGAGGACAGTTAGAACCAGAGAATAGCTAAAAACATTGCAGAAACAGATAATCAAGGGTTGATATGTGAATTTGTTGCTCAGTGCATAGGACAGACTCCTAAAGTTTTTTAACATTGCTCAGAGGGAGATGAAAAATTCTCTTCTGTGCTGATCAGAAAATCTTCCTGACTTCTGAAGACAGAGAATGTATGGCCAGACATAGATATCTGTAAAAGGAGATTTCATTAAAGCATTTAAACATGAGGGAAATCTTGACGTCCACCTAAAAGCAGAACGGATATACAGAAGGAAAGTTCTGAAACTTGGCAGGAAAGCCATTGACAGGAGCTGCAAAACTGAGTCTGAGTGGGTCTGATTAGTGTGCTTGCTTTCTTACTGTGAAGAATATGATTAAGCTGGGGGCATCTGGGGCACCTCGGGCAAACTCAGCTCTTATTTTGCCACCTCCAAGTATTAGATCAAAACTGGGATATAGGGTAGATATGGGTATGTAACCAGCCTAACCTCAGCTTGTGCATTGATGTGTATGTACAGAGCTTCCCTTGGCTTACAAACGCTGATAAAAATAAACTCATTGAGTGAAGTGTCTATCTCATGTCAAATTACCTGATGTCAGCTGCCTGTGATTCTGAACACTCTTTTGCAATAACTTACTGCAGAAAAAGATTGAATCCTTATCTGAATGAGAACCACTCAGTCGAATTTAAGCCAAGTAATTACAAAATATTTGTTCAAGAAAATAGTGTGATTACATTTTGCATTTAAAAATCCCAAGATATACTTAAATACTATAGCAAAAGATGTCCAACAGTTTTTCAGTATAAATTGAGGGAAGCTAAAAATGCAGAGTTGGTTTTGCAGCCTTTTAGTTCTGTTAACTTGGAGAAGGAAAGCAATTCCTCCTGCATGCAGAGAGCAGTGCTAGTGGCAGCATTAGTGCAGCAAAGTGTTTTAAATCTCAGGCTTAGGTGGTAATAGCAATGAATAAATACCAAACTGCATGTGTGTCACTCCTCTACCTGATGGAACAGAGCTACTTGGAGAAACACGTGCACAGCAGGTACTCTACTGCAAAGATGTAGAAAAGAGCAATGTTTCACAGAAGTAAATTAACACTTACAACAGGCATATAAAAAGTTGAAGTAGCAGAGAAGTGCCTGACAGCATTTACAGGTTAAGAACAAGGTTCCTGCTCAAGTCAAGTTTTTTTGCCAGTCTCCTGTTGTGTCTGTGCCTTTTGACCCTCAGGCCATTCTAAGGTGTGCTTGTGAGCCTCACAGCCTGCAACCAGAGAGCTTTTTAAGAACATCAGTCTGTTTGCCATCTCTGGAGAGTATCACCAAACCAGTGAATGCTGGTACCTTGTCAAAGCCACTGTGAGTGTTAGGGTGGGTCACTGATCTCAGGACAAATTGAAGTCTATAACCAGTTATGAAGGTCTTTGTAAATTGGATAGATCTTGCTTCACAACTACTGACTGAAATAATGATGTCTGGTGGTTAAAGGACTTTCTTGGAGTAGTCTTTCATCACTGTCCAGTTTACTGCTTTTCTTTCCACAATTATCTTCCAAAGTGCTGGCAATGACAACCCCTTCCCACATAACATCTTTAATGAGAAATTTTTGTTTGACTTTTGATCTTCCCTCGGTGTGATGTCTCTCCTCTGCAGAGTTACAGCAGCAGCCATGTGCTCATGTGTGCTGAGAACAGCGTGGTGCAAGTGTTGATGATGTCGTGCCTGTCTCTTGAACCTGACAGGACTGATCACAGCAATTCACCTCTCAAGTGGTCAATACTGCTGCAGCACTTCAATCTTCACGTAGTGAATCTCATGCAGTTTTGTGCTTTTAACTTGCTTTTATTTCCTGCCAGTTGACTCCAGACACACTGTGAAGACTCACAAGGGCTCAGCTTTTACATCCACGCTGATCTGAGTTTCTACATTTCTTTGGAGCAGGCAGCATGTAACATATTTTCCAACATCATTGTTATGCTGATGATTCACCGTTTTATCTATCAAGTACTTGCATTGGGAATTTGCATTCAAATCCGATTACTGCCATAATCCAGGAGTGTTAAAGAAATTGCCTTGGGAATAGCATCTTTTTCTCCCACCTCAGTGCACCTCTGTGTTTGGTTTTAAGGAGGTGTGTTGTGTGGTCTCTGATCTGCTTTGTGTTAAGAACTTTACAAACATGGCTGGTTCCCATGCACCCCTTTAGGGCTGGTCTGTGCACATACCACTTCAGTTGTTCCCAGAAAGCTGATTCACGTGGGCCTCAAAAAATTAAATTCTCTTTTAGAAGTAAAAATTAAATTCTCCTTTCCTTCAAGGCTGCACCTCAATAAGTTTGCCTTCCCTGTTTCTCAGGCAGTTGTGACTCTTTCTGTGCTACAGGGGTTGCAATTGAAAATGCCAGGCTTTCCTGCCTGGCCTGAGGACACCTGACTTGAGAGCAGGGTCTCACATGGAACCAAAAACTGCCACAAACATCTACAGCGGAGAATAAAGGAGTCTGCTGTGTCTCTCAGCATAAAAAATTAACTTCAGTAAAAACTACCCTTTCTGGTAACTCCAGAGGCTCTAGCTCCTTATTTGGCATCATATATGACTTAACGCATTTTGATGGTGAAAAGTAATGTAAAATATATTGAGTGATTCTGTCTTACCCTCCTCCTGGGACGACTTTGATGTACAATACTTTCTTCTTGGAGAGGGACTGTTTGTCACAGCATTTCAAACACTTAGCTTGTATGTGTTCTTCCGGAGTCCCCAGAATACTTGAAGCTAAACACTTCAGAATTCAAAGAGAATTTGCTGAAGTATGTAGATACAAAAATCCTTTCACATAAACTGTTACAACCCTTTGTAAAAATCCCCTCTGTTTCATGCCCTGTTGCATTATGAGACTATCTCTCCTTTCAGCAGGCAGATCAAAATGGCACAGTTTGAAGTCACAAAGCTTCCCCGTATCCTCCCAGGAGCTGAGAACCCAATTTCTCCACAGAACTATCCAGACTGTTGAACTGCTATAATCTTTCAGAAAATAATGACATTTTGCTTTGGAAGCTTGCTCTGATTTACTTGTATGTTGTCAGTACTACATGAATTACCAGATATTCTTCCTAATCTAAAATCCTCCAGATTAAATGTCTTTATTGTGCATGTGTCCTCACCACCCTTTTATCTGACCACATGGAATGAGTACCGACAGCAACTAATTTGATAATTATTGTATTGTGCAGATGTACAGAAGGGTAAAAATTCAAGTCTTAAAGGCAAACACAATGAAAACAAAAGGAAAGCATCTTGCTTTGTCTGGCCTCTCCTTCCTTTGTACTGATACCCTCTAAAACAATTTCCCCATTAAGATTAAAACAAGCAGCTTGATTCTTAAGGATAGCAATTATTTTTGAGTGCTCTGGTGAGTATAATTACAGTGTCAAGAGTTCACTTACGTTCCGCTGGTAGCCATGTGGCTCTGTTTCAGATTTCCAGTTTCTCTCTCCTACAGAATCTACGCCCCTTGAACGGTTTTAATGCTGTACCAGTCCAATGCATTTGTGCTCATGCTGTGGTGAGTTGCACACCACCTGCCCACAACCGTAACAGCGCTGAGCAGAGAAATATTATAGTCCAGTCCCCAGAGGCTCCTGTTTTCTGCTTCCTAACAAGTGGCTGCGCAACAGGATCCAATCCTGGGAATGTCACCAGAAAATGAAAGTGGGAGAGGGAGAAAAGGAGGAACTGTGTTGAGAATGTGCGACCAAATAACCCTGAAAAGCCTAGGTGTGAGAAGAATTCTGATAATGATGGCAGGGATTATATTCCTGCAGTGAGAGAAGTCAGCATTAGGGGAAATGCCTCACAGGGAAAGGGGACATGTACTGTGAGCTGAAGGCTGCCATGCTGCTGGAGAGCATCTGAAACTGGAAAGCAGCAAGAAACAAAGGAAAAGCCGTATTTGACAAGAGAGATACCGAAAGAGAGGAGAAACATATAGAAAAACAGCAGGATTAAGAACAAAAGAAAATACAAAGGTGAAATGATTGTAGGCAGTGATTCATTAGTTAACGTTCATGGGGCCTCTGTGATTTCCAGAGGGCTAAAGCTCGGCTCAAGATATGCTTCAAAATAAATTCAGGTCTTCTCAAGGAAGGCAGAATGAATCCATCTGGTGAGCAAGATAAAACAAAGAGCAGGAGAGACCAGGAGAAAATATTTTTGTCCCACCGCTGATTTTCTTTCTGCGTGACTCAAGCTGCACTTCAGGAAGGCAGCACTATTGTCAGCACATCTCCCTGATGAAAATTAAGAATTTATGTAAGGTTTGATGGCTTAATGCCATATGGGGAAGAACACAAAGATTTTTATGATGAGCAGAACATGTTTTCATAGGCTGCTGATTTTTTTAAGCTGGATCAATTTGCCTTTGTGCCACTCTGCAGAAATCTATTACAAATTGCTACTGCTTGGTTTCTTTTCCACCAATAGATGTTATTATAGTTTGTGTTACATGAAATAGGAGTGAGAGAGACTCAAGTAAGTCTTGAGGGATTCAGAGTGGAAAAAGATGAGCTTTCTTTAGAGGTAAAGCTTGAAAAGAGATGAAACACCTTGGAACCCACAAAGGTTGTTCTGAAAAAGAGTCTTGACTCAAACGGGAAAACTTTGTGAGAGGATAAGCCTGCCTGCTTTGCTTTGTCCCCTCCAATTTGCCACTCCCAAGGAAAGAGCATCTCTCTGGGAGATACTGATTCTTCATCAGGAAGCAAGAACACTTTTTCTTGGTGTTTTTAATGGGAGAGATGACATCCCTTTTGGACCTCAGAGTTGTCTGATCTCTCCCCACCTCTGCTGGAGAATGCAAATCTGTCTGAGAAACCCTGAAACCAGCAAAAGAAATGTGAAGACCTGGTTAGAGCATGTCCTGCTCCCTGCTCCAACGGGACAGGAAAGTTCCTGCATGGGAGATTTGGGAGTATTTGGCCAGGGAAAGAGCCAGTGACTGACATGCCCCGGGAAAGCACCTGCTGTTAGTGTGTTTTGAGAGACTCCTGGAGCCACAATTACTTGGCTATGGGTGTGTTGACTTCAGCTGTTAAAGATATGAAAGGACTAGACAGGGCACAGAGATGAACACAAAATGTGTTTTGGACCATTTGTCTCATTTTGATTTTTATCCCTTTTATTGGTTATCACTGTTGCCTCTTGCAATCTGTGGCCTAGTCTTTTCCTGTGTGCAATTCTCTCTTTGTGCTCTGATTTCATTTTGCAATTTGTATTTTTATTGATTCTATGATTGTCAACTCTGTAATGAATCCTTTTCTGCTGTTTTTCCCAAAAGCTCAAGAAAGCATCAGATGGTCTGAATCGGCACTGTTCCACTGAATTCTAAACAGGTGGAGCAAAGCTGGCTTGAAGGCCTCAGCAAAGGGAAGAGGAATTTCCCCCTAACATTACAACACAAAATTAATAGTGATAGATATGATTCTGTTTCTCTTTTTTTTTTTTTTGACCAGTGCTGTGGAATGAGAATAGATATTATAAAAGCTTTCCATTTTGCAGTCTCCTGTGATATGACACTTTGCTGACAGAAGGATAATTTATTTGCTTTTCGAGTATCTCCGCACAGCTCATGATTGCCACATGGTGACAAGCCTTCCTGATTCATTGGGTCTCTGTAGAAAAATGCATCTCCTTTACTTGTTTTTTATAAGATCAATACATGGGTTCCTTCCAGTGTGAGATATTCTGTGATTCCATGATTCTATGATTCTATTCTTTCCCTCCTCTCCACTGCAAGTGATACAGGATAAGGATGGGATTAAGGATTAAAACAAACAAATGAAAATGTATGTTTATTGATTGCCTGGTTGTGGTGACAAAAATCTTCTCAGACTCATTTTAAAGTGCAGAGGTTGCAGCAAAGTGCATCCTGTGTGTATTTGGCTTGTCATGGGCAGCACAAGGGTGGAGTAAGTATCGTCTGATTTTATCAGGTTAAGCAAACAGCAGAGGAAGATGCAAAAGTCAGTGTGAAATTAAGGTGCGCGTATGAATGGTTTTCCTTGTCAGCAGTCAATTTAAAGCTGACAAACCAGTTCCTGCCTGTGATTTGACTTGTTTCAGGAAATTGCTTTCACATTCAGGTGAGAATTCTCAGGGGTTAGAAAATGCATTGCACTTGCATAAAAATCATTAACTTGGGGTTTTTTTCATTGAGATTTTATTTGTCTGATTTTCTAACTCCCAGTTCTTTTGCCCGAAAAATCAAGGATGGAAAAGCGTGTGGAGCGGATTGATGGGAAATGTCAGTTTTGAGTAAATGTTAAGGTTTTCATACAAACCCTGGTTTTATGATCTGGATCTTCAAGAAGGAGTCCTGTGAGACTGCTGGAAGCTTAACAGTATGTTTACTTTTACTGGATGTCAGGTTCATGTTTCACATCTGGTGAGTTGTGACAGACATAACCCATGTCTTGAACAGGCTTGCCCATCCTTCTTTTCCTCTGACACAGCATTCACGACTGTCCTGTTGCTATTTAGTATGAGTGCAACAATAATCTATTACAAAATTTGGGGATACAGCAACAATGAACCATCAGAAGGATCAGTAAGTGTGCATGTGCAAGTAATCATATGCCACTTTTGTCACTGGATCTTAAGTACCCAAAGCCCAGTGCTGTATCCTGCCCAGCTAACACTTTACATTTAAATGTAACTCACAGTTAGTGACAGATGCTGAAATAAATATACAGATAGGGAGGTGAGGGTATTAGTTTATATACAGTCATTTATCTTCTGATAGCATGAGCAAAGCTGAAATCAGATACAGTTAAATGAACTGAAGCTTTAACAGTGCCTCTTGAACTGCTTGAATTAACAAAATCAATCCTCATAAATTAAACTATCATTGATCTATGATACAATTAAGTTCTATAATCAAAATACACTATTGGTGCATGCAGCGTAACCGTACTTGTTCCAATGCTGAATTTTAACCACTGCTGGCTAACTGCTCCTGCCATGTTCTGTAAGGCTCCCATCTGGCATGGGAGATGCTAACATTATGATACAGTATTTCTTTTCCATTTTTCAATTTAGGCTGACATCTGCTGGTCTCCGCAAATGGCAGGCAACCCTGCTGAATGCAAACCAATTTGAGGCTGCGGCTTTTCGTGTTTTCCCTTTGTCATTTTTCCAGAGCTGGGAATGGCAACCAAGCCACTTAATTACAAAGGAAACTCATGCAGAATAATAACTCTGTGGAAGAAGAAAGGCAGGAACAATACCGTGTAGAAGAAAATGAGTTTGACATGATAAATCGCATGCATGCACGCCCAGTGCACTGTGCAAGCACTCAGAGGAGCCAATGGCAGCCACTGTATATTGGCCAATTAGACCTACACAAGAAAGGTGTTATTTAAGGGCATCACACTGAGGGCTGTAATGAGGAGGCTGTGGATCAGAGTTCTCTCCTTTACACTCTCAATGAGGCTAAAGAGAGGGGGAGTGGCGCGATATTGGGCAATCAGCACTTGATGTCTGCCCAGGCAGACGGCAGTGGTCACAAAGAGCTTGGCACTGGAGGGCGTGAGACATTCCTCCAGGAGCTACCAGTACCCCAGGTGAAGTGGTACACACAGCTGGCCAGAAGCAGCAAGAGAAATGAGAGGCTGCTCTATGAGTAAATAAAACAAGAGGCAGCTCCACATTATCTACTGGCTGTATAGATTATACCTCTGTTTTTCAGGAAAATGAGTCATTTGGCATCTTACATTGACTGCAGCACTCCTCACCCCGGCAGCTAGCTGCAAGACCATTCAGGGGTATCTCCAGTGATCCAGCTTCCACCTGTGTGGACTTTCATTTCTATTGTTCCTCAGTTGTTATTTTGGACAGGAATCTACCAACAACCACTGCTTTCCCATGGCGATTTTGAAATCCTGAGTAAAACGAGTCACCTCTGAATGAGCTGTGAGTCTGTGGGGGTACTGATGCTTGAGCTACAGTACAGATTTAGATAGGTAGCATTTACTGATTCCCCTGCAGTGGCTCGTTGTGCACTTTGAAGTTCAAACAGTTTGCAAAATTTTTACTCTCACCACATTTCATTTTCAGTTGTTCCAGCTCTTTGTTTGAAACAGCTGGTGTGCCCGCTTACCTCAGCAGCGGTATTTCCCACTTCAGCTGCATCACTTTGTCTTTCCCAAGATATTCTGTAGAAGGGAAAGAGAAGGAAAGCATTAATTATGTGATGGCAGAGGTACTCCTCTAACTCCAGGGTGTTTCAAGCACAGGTTGCTGACAGCGGGTGTTGTCCATGCCTCCCACATGCTGCTGCCCTTCAGTACGATGCGTCAGAGTTGGAGTATTCTCCTGCTCTTCCTGTGGTGGCTAACCCTGCTTTTCAGCAGGGTGATAACATTGTGTTGGCTGTCTGAGCTAACACCCTGAGACATTTCAACACTTAAATCATTGCATAGAGCAGATTCACCTTAAATCCTACACTGCAGATCCTCTGAGTTGACTTTTTTGGTAGGGTGTTGAAAATACTCAGTGCTATTTGTGATAATTCATGACGATGACATTTATCCTTGGGAAACTGGGTTGAAGTTTCTGCTGTAGCTTGGAGGAGCCAAGAAAGCTGGAGCCAGCGGTAAAGGAGAGCATTCACAAAGTTGCCACTTTTATGAGCTGCCATGGCTGGTGCTGAGGCACAACCCTATAGCACACAAAAAAAGAGAAGGGCTGGATAAGACCTAGGTCCTTTCATCTCAGGAGCACTAAGGATCCTCCAGCTGATCCTGTCCAGAAAAGCAGAAAGCCTTACTGCTTTGGGAGCAAGGAGTAGAGAAATGTGTGCAGTTTATACATGCTGCTAGTATTTCAGCCAGGAATCTGAAGTCAAATTGGGGTTTGGCACAGGTTTAGAAACGGTTACTAATTACAATTAACTATTATTGTCTGTTAAGTGCTGACAGACATAAAAGGAGGCAGTGCCACCCCCAAGCATGATAACAATCAAATTAATCAGCAGTTGTTACCAATAATCCTCATCCTCAGGTGCTGAGATGCAGCTGAGATACAGATTTGGGCTTGATGAAGATCCTGCAGATAGTGCTTGGCTAGTGTTGATAGGATGTAGGGGCCAGGAGAGTCCCTCATGTTTCTTTTGATAATATTAATACTACTACTACTAATATTTCTGCAGCACCTATAAGAGTAAAATACCATTTCAAAGTGTCAGCCCTTTAGATCCTCGCTAAAAATGTGTTCAGGAAGATAGGCAAGCCAGCTAGCAAGGTGAATTTTTCCTCCTAGTACTTCAAATCATACCAGTAATATGAAGTAGAAAACTACAACAGTGAAGCTGACGCAGAAGTTTGTCTTGATATTTCTAACATAAATCGTGTGGGGTTTTATCTGGTTGTTTGCTTTTGATTTGTGGAAGGTTTTTTGGGTTGGTTTGATTTTTTTTTTTTTTTTTTTTTTTTTTTGTTTTTAGGGTTTTTTTTCGCTTTTTAAATATTTTTTTNTCTTTATAAAAATTGTATAAAAAATACTAGCAAACTGTAAATCAAGTGCCGTGGCAACATCAGTGTAACCATCAAGAAAATCCTTAAACTACCTTAAGCCTTTAAATGACTTGTAACAAAGCAGTTTGGACTGTTATGTAAGTAACCGTAGTGACATTTGGTGCTTCTTCAGGTTAAAGCCCTCTGAATGCTCCCAATAGCCCTGAGCTGCAGTTCAGACTGCTCTGTGGAGCTGCTTCCCTGTGAAAACTCAGGCATTTACCACTGAATTGCTTTTCGACTGCTGGTGTTCGTTTCTCTCACTCTCCAATTCTGCAGACACCCGTTTCTCTCAGGTGTTTAATAGTGACATTAATATACTGACAGATACACCCAGCCATGCTGCAATTTACTGGAGCTGATGGGGAAATGTCCTTGCAGCCACGCTTGCAAAATAGAACTGTTTTATAACTTTGGTGATTGCTGTTCTTGAAAACTTCACCTCTCTGAGAGTGCTGATAGACAATTTTCCCTTGCATTCATTCCTCTGCTTATCGTAATAGATACTTCCAGCACAGATCAGTGAACTGTAAATCTTTGAACAGACTCCTCAGCATTTCATACAGTAGGCGAGAAGCACCAGAGAATTCACATTTGTTACAAAGCTAAAAGAAATTATCACACAGATATCTTGCTAAGATGGATTTCAAGTTCCAGATCTTAAATATCTGAGTCAAAACAACTTAAGGCCAAGTTTTCTATCTGCCTGCTGCTATGCTTTGTGTAGCAGACTTTAAATGGTGTGATACACTGGATGGCTGAATGGACCGGTGAAAGTCTCATTTAAATGAATTCCAGTAAATGCAGAGTGATGTTCAGTGGGTTGTGCATCCTGGATTCAGATAATGCCAGAAGGTAGAACCACCCTGTGTGCACAAACAGAACCTCTGTGTAGGTATAAGGCACATCAGACTAATGGTGTGCCCAGAAGTGTGTTCAGAGTTTAGCCAAAAGACAAACCAGTTATTCCCCAGCCATGCTGCACCTTGGATCATTAATGGAAATCTTTATTATGGGTTTGCCTTTGCTGCAGTTTCAAGCCACAGAACAAGATACACGTAAGACAGGGTTATGGTGAGTGGTCTTTTACTATTAGTTCACTGTTGTTTTATATACTAACCACTTTTGCAATTTGATGATATGACCGCAGTGGCTTTTATTGTGAATGTGAAGGTAGGTAATTTCATATTTGTGAAAACTGTATAGTTTAACTGTAAAAAAACTGTATATCCCTAAGTGCTTAGGATATGCTGCAGTAACATCTAATTTTGTGTCGTCACAGGCATTCAGCTTGCATATGTGCTGCCCCCTTACACAATCTCTTTGACAGTGGCATCACTGCTAATGAACAAGGCCTGTAGATGTTTATTTTCCTGGACTTCTTGTGCAATCAGGTCTAGAGGATTTCAGTTCATCAGGTTCTCATTTGAACTGCCATGTACTTTTACACTCTGGAGTCTTACAGAAATGGGCATAGACATGATCCAGAACTGCAGAGGTTCAGCTGTGTTGGGCTTTTTTCAGATATTCAGTTGACAAGAAGATTCATCTTTATCATTTTAGTATTTCCTTATGAAACAATATTTTTTTTCCTCTTGGAACTCATTAACAAAAACCCTCACTGGTCTGAATTGAAGATAATAGTATCTGAAGGCTTTTCGAATTGCTGAGACAAGTAGAGTTGGTAAGCCCTGAACCTGAAAAAAAGACAGACAGATGGAAATTCCTGGACCAAACCACCTAGATGACCTTTCTGTCAAGTCAGAGAAAACTCTTTGAACAGTTTGGAGAGAAGAAGGGAAAGTTTATATTTCACAGCAGTGTCATGAAGAGGTTCCAAAGCAGTAGTGTGATTTCCTGCCTCCGAGTCCTTTTTTACGGACAATATAATTCTCTGGATCAGCTTCTAACCACTTTAAAACTCCTGATCTAATTTCCTGCTGCCTTCTGCTTTGTCCCTTTATGCCAGTAGAAGTAGTTGTGAAGCATTTTAGAAGACTTTACCGAGTCACACTTCATGCCCAGTTTGCCTCTGGTGGAATTAAATGTGGATGCAACAGGGTAAAACCAACAAAGATTCAAATGTTGACCTGACAGAGGGATCCTAGGGGGGCAGCTGCAGCAGAGAGCAAGATGAGGACCTCTTTGCACAACAGAGCTCAGGGCAGCACAAGGCCACGTGAAGCCACTCCTGAGGCATCCAGCTGCGAGACGAGAGCAGGATGGGAAGTGGTGGAGCTGCTCCAAGTCATGCTGGGATAGCTGATCTCAGACTGACTAGCTCAGGGGATTTGGGGGCTGCAGGGTGCATGCAAATCCTCTGTAAGGCTCAGCAGTGAGGAGCTCAGGCCAAAAAGCTTTGGTGCTGCTGCATAGTCTCTGCCTCTGTCCTCGATCAGCTCCCACAAGAATGCTTAAGCAGCAAAGCTTAAGCTTAATCGAGTTATGTGAGCCAATAAACTTCACTGCATTTCTTATTGCCCTACCACAGTTATACGCTTCTAAAATATTTTGCTTAAAATCGAGGCAAGGATTTTTACAGATTTCTTCTAGCATAATCTCTCCTCTTCACCTCCTGAACTTGCTGCTCTGCAACTCAGGTGGACTCAGGACTGCCTGGTGCTTATGTCTGTGAGGAACGTTATGAACTGCACAGCTTTCACTTGACCTCAGGCTTCAGTAGGAACGTCAGGATCAGACTCTGAATACCTGAATTAAAGGTTTAACTCTGCAAAATGCACTGTCAAAGTGGTCAGAAGGTCTGTGGGGTGCACAAAGCAGGTGATTGTGCACTCAGACCCCTCTGTTACCCTTCCATCTCTTGCCAGTAACCAAGGCTGAAAGAAAGTGCTTGTGTGGCAGGTAAGGCCACAAAAAATAATCGTTCTTGTTGAAGTTCAGTTTTGCAGAAGCTGGCCTTTCTACTTCATTCACCGAGCTTCACAGTAATGAGGGAAACAGTGAGCTCTTGCTCTCATGATAACCGAGCTCACCCAATTTCCCTCCTCTTGCAGTGTCTGAAATCCTTGCTGTATTTTAAAAGCAGAACCTGTAACAACTACAAAGTCCTAAGAGAGGCACGGCTTCAATTCTGTGGACACCAGTGCCATTCTCGGTGGCACATCTCTCTTGATCCCAGCCCGTGCTTCCCACCTCCTGGTGAGCACAGGAGGAACAGCTCGTGTCTCAAGGCAGTGCGGCTGCCAGGCATCTTTCTTCATGATTCAAACAAAAACTTTTAATTTATAGAACTGACATATTAACTCCAGTGGCCTGAAAGAATAAATGAGTAATACTGTGGGGTCTTCCATTCAGCAACGGGAATGTTTTCCCCGAGATCTCTTTTTAATTGAAGCCATTTGTCATTTTGAATGTAGAATGTATTCATTAGAAAGCAGCACCTCGGAGGGGACTAGAGAGCTCAGGAGATTAGTAACAGGGTACAAAGCCTTTTGCCTCCAGGTTGCCAGTTTCAAATCTGGCCATGTCACTATTGATCAGAAGAAGTCATTACAGGCTGACAGATGTTTGGCTGCTTATGTAGAAGTGACCCTGTCAGATTAGTCAAATTCTTTGTTAGGAGATATGTCCCTACCCTCACACACACACACAAAAATCCTCATTATCACCTTGTTGGTAGTCCCTGCAGCATCAGTAAGGACAGGGCAGGTTTGTTTATGCAAAATCAGAACAGAGGTATTTTAGAGCCATGTGAGGGTTGATTGAAACATTTTCAAAGCATCTTATGATGCACTTTGAAATTTCCAAGTTGATTCTGTGCTGCATAATTTAAAATGAACCCTTCTTAGAATATTTGTGGTGCTTTGATCAATGTAAATTTAATTTTTTTAGGAATCGGAGAACTGAGATTTTTCTTATAGCATCAGCAATATGTGTATTAGCAGTAAAGCATGTTCTTAGCAAAAAAAAGAAGGGAGGCATCTGAAATATCTAAAAAAAAAAAGAAGGCAAGAATGATAATACTGCATACATTTTATTCAGTAACTTTCAGACTAAGGCTGAAAATACACTTAGTCCTGTGATGTATTTTGCAGATTTTGCTGACTGATACTTAGAGAACAGAAGAATCTTACAAAGTCACCCCAGACACTTCAGTCCAGCCTGCAATAACTCATATCTGTAGTTTGGATTAAACCCTTGCTCCATGGACCAAATGGCCTCCTATGGTGTCAGCAGACATCTCCTTTCACAAAGCTCTGCTACCTCTTGAGCTACCTTTCAAAATCACCTGGGACAGGCACTTGGGAGAGTGTACATGCAAATTTTCAAACACAGGCTCTTTAGGAGGTTCCTTTCCTCTGCCCCTTTGAAGACTCTGTGAGGAAGATAATTCAGCTTGGGACAAGGCTTCCTCCACTAGCCCTGAGCTGGGGCTCGAGGGAAATTTACCCAAGTGAAGGGGCTCTGACAGAGATGAAAACCTCTACACAAATAATCTACAGGGGAGATGTGCCCCAATTGCTCTCTGAAACAGAGGAAAGAAAATGCCAGAAATCCAGTGGGAGCTCAATTTGCCATAGGGAAGAAAAGATTAGTATTTTGTCAGCTTTGCGGCCCGTGTTGCAAATTGAGTTTGAGACACACAAAAACGCTTTGGGGTGTTCATACTTTTTACATCACCAGCAATAAATATCAAAGCTGGGTTGATAATGCTGGCGTGAAAAGTGCAGATGACTTTGGCCTGTATTGTGAACAGAAAAGGTGAAGTGTGTCTTGATTAGTGAGATTGGTAGGCAACAGTTTGTAATGTTGTGTTTTTGATTCCAGTCCAAATTCTGCTTTTAGAGGACTAAATCAGATTTTTACCTGATCTGAACTTGCCTCTACACAGGAGTTTTGAACAAGGTCCTTTTAAAAACAATTATAATCTCTCTGCAGTGGGAGGGTGGGGGGATTATAGGGTGTGAAAGCAATAAATAATAGCTTTGGGCTGCTCTGAGTTGTTCTGAGAAATGCCAAATCCCTGGCACAACTTATTATATCTTTTAATCACAGCACGTGACTCCAGCTCTTTCTATGTCAAGAACATTTGTTGTTAAATGCCGCAAGGATATGGGAAGGTGTGCCAAGGCTTCTGTGCACCTTCAGCTGTTCTCAAGGTGATGATTTAAAAATGGCAATTTAGCATTTGCAGGGCACAGAACAGCACATGCCATTCAAGTCTTGGGCAAAAAGACAAGATAACATGTTGTATTTTAGAGTTGAGGATTATGAATTGGATCTCTGGGTGGTGGGTGGGGGGAAGGGTCTGCCAAATCTGGCTGATTTGATTTTTCTTATCAGTGAGGAGATACAACCTGCCTGATACACTATTTCTTTAAGTATAGACCTTAGACCTTAAGGTCTAAGGAATATTGGTTCTGCAAGCAGTAATATTTCAGTTTATGTAGTTTAAAACCTAGCTTGCCTTAAGGTCACGTCAGCCATAAGTAATACACACTGAGTACTTAGGATCCCACAAATGTGACCTTCTACTTGTGTCCCAGAATTGCAGAAGGCACCAGCCCAGAGGAGGCCTATGGATTTTACAGGCATCTGAAGGGGAAAATAAAAAGGTAGATGTGTCTGTGTATTTTAGTGGCAAAAAAAAAGGCAGAATCAACAAGAAGCTCTAAATTAGTTATTGTGGTGCTGAATGTTGCATTATGGACCTGCGTGTGTGCCTCAGGCTTTTATGGGCTTGTAATTACGTTAGGAGATATTGCTTTGCCCTAGACATAACTGTACAGGTTATTTACTATTATTCTTTTGCTTGAGAGAGATAAAACCCAAATACAGATTCTTTCAAATACTGTATGCCAAACATACATATGACAACATATAGAATAGATTCCCTGATGAGAAAAGGAACTAAGATGGCAGTCAAAATCCATTTCAGGGTGGATCAGTGAATGGGAATATTGATGGTTTCATGAAGGTAATTTAACTTGTCTTTCTGTGATGGTGTAGCTAAACTGAAGTTTGTTCTGCCACTCTCTGTCACCAGTCTTCCCAGAGGCAGCATGTCCTGATGGACTAAGGGAACTTGGCCTATTTCAGTGGGACAAATTAAGTCAAATCATCACTGAAGGCATTTTAGAACAACCTGGCTAACTTTTCTAGGTGGCCTCAAAGCCTTCACACAGCCTAGAAAAGCTGCTTAGCTGGGAGGTTGCAATAAAGCACTGTTCTAAAATAATCATGAATGTTCATAAAGCGGATGAAAGCCTCCAAGTAGTACAGCCAAGCTGTATCAAAGGCTAAAGTAGCAAGACACATGATTTGTTTAAGACTTTCCCTCTATTTGCACTATTTTTTTCTTTCTTGCAGAAAAAATTGAAAAATTGCTTGAAAAAAAACTTTGAAACAAAGGCTAAGAATTTTCCAAGGTCAAAATTAAGGACTTTAAAAGACTTGCAAAAGTGTAATATTACTGTTATAAAGTACCCATAGAAACAGAGGATATCAGGATAAAAATTTAAAAAGAAAACAGGAGTTAATGATAAACCTTCCTAGTATTGTTTCAGCAAAAACAGCCATGCAGCAAATTAAAAAATAGTGGCTATGAAGGATTACAGTCTCAAGGAAGAAAAGAAGAAACCTGCAACACAGCCTGGAAAGCACAGCTATTAAAGCTGAGAGACTTTCTGAAGCTACAGGGTAAATGCTATGCTTCAGGAGATACTGACACACAGAAGGGAAAACTAAGCCTTTCAAAAAAAAAAATAGTGTCGGGGGAGAACCCCTGGAAACCAATTGAGAATTTATGTAGTGGGTGGCTTCACTTGCATTTCTCATTTGTTTCCCACCAGGTTTCCCTTTAATATGAGTACATACTCTCCATATCCAAAGCGTAAAGGCCTGATTTTATTTTCTTGGTGATTTCTTGGCATTGCTGCAAGGCTTCCAAACAATGAGAAAGATATAAAGTCTCTGTAGCATGAACTACAACTTCTTGAGGCAGTGAAAGCTGTCAGTATGGCCAAGCTGGACTTGGCAGGGCAAGCAAAGGGAGAGGAAAAGAAAGCAGTTATGATGCCCTTGCTGTAGTATTTACTGCATATTGCTGCTTTGGGCAGTGCTGGTTTAGCCTCTTTCTATTCCAGCTGCTCCCAAGTGCCTGTAGCATCCCAGGGAAGCTGCCCCCTTCATCATGTCCTGTCCCTATCCCTTCACCCTTCCCAGGGGGAAGTCAACAGGAGAGCTTGGGCCGGGTGTCTCCAGGACCTGAGAGGTGAAGTGCTCTTTGCACACACAAACACTTTCTTGAACCATGGCCGCAAACAACTAATCGCTCTTTAATCCTACTAACCTCTTTGCCTCAGCCGTATGGTGGGGTTAAAATTCCTGCTGATAAGATTAAGTGCTGTCTTGGATTGGGGCCTACATAAATAATAATGCTATTTCCACAGTTGCACTCATTAGATAGAAATGTATAAAAGGATGTCGGTCTTCCTGCTGTGGGATGTCAGCCAGCTGCTAATTGTTTGTGATCAGAAAGAAGTTCTCTTCTTGTCGTTCTTTAGGGATCTATGTGTGTTGATATAATTCTATTTTACACTCGCACTGAACTCAAGTGCATTCATCTACAGTGTTTGAGGTAGATTTTTACCTTTAGAACACTGGATAGCTGCATGTATGTCTAGGTTGTATTACCCACAGGTTTTGTCTTTAGTTTTCTTATGAGGTTGTGTTTTTAGTCTGAGTGGTACCTACAATAAAATCCTTTTAAATAGCTAAGACAGTCACACTTCAGATTTAATTCCCTTGTTATAAAGCTGACGTGTTTTCCCCATTGTCACACTGGCTGTGACTCACTGCTCCTTTCTGCCAACAAGAAATCCATTATGTTAATGTGAGTTTGAGAAGTACGATGAAATTATTCCAGTAATCTCTTTATTTTAAAAATTCGTCAGCAAACACCACAGAAAGAGAGTGGCTAAGTCTGTTATTTTACTGAACAATCTAAAAAGAAACAGCTGTTAGAGACTGAACAATGAATTTGTGCCTTTTATCTTCAGAGGTGCTCTGTGCTCTGTCACCAGCTTAAGCACAAAAAATACGAAGCACAAGCCTAATTTTAGGCACACCTGCAGCTCTTCTGGAGTGACTAAGTGCTTTGGTTGCTTTAGCTGTATATTGGCAGAGTGAGGAGACCTTTGGATGCAACCAGTGAAGTCTGGAAAATCTTCTAAAGCAAATCATATATCAAGACAAAACAATCACTCATGCAGCATTTTAAAACTAAATGTTGAAGCAAACCCCTCTGTTTTCCCTTGAAAAAAATAAGGGACACAAAAGAGACCAGAGTAGCTTTTCACCTAACAAGAATCTCATGTAGAATAATACAGATGTGGCTGAAACCTCTCTTGACATAAAGTATATGATAACATGTAATACAGATACGTTGAGGTTCCCAGCACTTTTTATCTGAATACTTATTTTGAAAAAAAATCTACTTCCCTGTAAATTTCCCTGCTGGGGGGGAGGGAAAAGGGTTGAAGGTAGGAGCACTGATATTTCCCATTTTGCTAGAGATGTGCAGAGATTGCTTTGAAAATCTGAGCCGAATGGCTCTTATCACAAGAGGAATCTGGCTGGCTGGGGACCAGTGCTCTGCCAAAGGAGCTATGTAGGGCACGCCTGCATATATGTCAAATAACTCTTGTCTGTGATGCCGTTCCCCGTTGCGTGTGTCATGAGTTATCTTCACTGGTCCTCAGTCTCTCACTGTTAAGAGGGAAATGCAAATTTCATGATGTCTTCTGGAGCGCTATGGAGGGAAGAAAGTGAGGAAAGGAATCAAAGGGAATATATTATTGGTGACAGCAAGTATACTAAGTGAGAGATGGAGCAGAAACTGAAGATGTGGTTAATGAGGGCATGTGAGGGGAAGCAGCCCACCACGCACACTAAACCCACAGCAGGGGGGAGGGTGGGGGGATACTCTGAGGGAAAAGGACAAAATAGAACTTGTCTGCTAATATTTCTGATACTGCAACCCTACCCTTCCAGGAAAGCAGCACCCACTTGATGGCATAGTCAGAAGCCCTTTAATGCTTTTATTCTTCTTGACATGCTCCCCATCTAGAGCAGAGGTTGTCTCTCCCTTTCCCAAACCTCTGCCACCCTCCTGCTCTGCAATACTGATACTAAAAAGATCAAAGCTTGGTGCCATTTCAACACTGCAAAATGAATTGCTTATAGCTCCAATGACATCTTTCAGTTTTCAGTTCTTTATTATTGTATCTTCTAATATTTTCAGTATGAAGTATCTTTTATTTTCAAAAAAAAGAACTTCCAAGTAAAGTAGTTGTCTTCCTAGAATATTTCTTTCCCAGGGGGTTTCAAAACCACCATGTTTCATTGTAACTCATGTTGAAGCCAAGACAGATTTTGAGTTATTTTAAGCCTTTGCCAAATAATATTTTCATCCTTTTGCCAGGTCTGGTTTAGACACGTAGCAAGGCAGAAGCAGAACAGATCTTGTATTATACATTCATGCCTACCACTCTTACACAAGACTTGTAAACAAGAGTATGTGTCCTCATCTTGGCCTGTATCTTCATTTCACTGATGGTCTAGTTTATTTTTGTTGCATTATTATCCCAGCCCTGCTTTTTCTCTTCCCCTAGAGGCATCAAAAGCACACAGAAGCAGCACAATATCACAATTCTGCCATCCTTATGGTAGGTACATTTTGGAAAAGCTTGGTCCCACTGCTCTGCAATTATTATCACACTAATGCATAATTTCCAGACCTCTTGATTTATATATATTTTTATATATATATAAGCACACACATAACCCAAATCATTCTTTGTATTTAACTAGTATTGGCACTCTTTCATCTATGATTAAGATGATCTTTCCTGATCAATACAGTCTCTAGTGAACGTTTTACACACACTGTCTTATTAGCTTCTCTCCTCAGAGGTCTTGCCTTTGTAAGACCTCCCCTTCACTGCATTTAGGACTCCTTCAAAATATGCTGAAATTGTAAGATGTCTGTTGCCCTGGTTCTTTTTTAGCCTTCTGATTTACATTCTTTGGAGTCACAATTCTCACAGTCTTTATGTAAATAATAGCCAATGTTTACTTAACTGTTCCTTTTTGTTTTCATTCTTTTACAATGAGAGAAATTATGATGAACATTTCCTTTTTTCAGTGGGGTTGGAGAGGAAGTGACACCATCCTTCCAATCCCTTGTCAAATTGAGAAATGTATAAATATCAGGACAAATAAAGTTCATCCCTCTTTTTGCCTCTCTCAGCTCAGCGTGCAAGTCCAGTTATTTCATGTCCTATAGCGACAGATGTCCAACCAAGGTTGTCAAAATTATCTGCATAAGAACTATTATCATGATGAAGATGGAAAACTAGATGTACAGGACATACTACTTTTTTCTGTACTAGGAATATTGCTTTGAATATTGGGTTCTTCACAGAAATTTTGATGCTTAAATATCCTGAATGTGTTGCAAAGAAGGAAGACTCAAATATTATAGAATCAGGACAGAAGCAATGCCTGGATGTTGGGACTTTTAAAAACATAAATGGAAGTTCTAGTGGATGCATTCATTGTACCATATTCAGGGACGTATTAGTTACTGCTGAGTGGAGCTTGTGTGACATCAAGGCCTTTTCTGCCCCTTGTACCACCCAGCCAGTGAGGGGTTAGGGTGCATAAGGAGCTGGGAGGCGACATAGCCACGACACTTGACCCCAACTGACACAAGGGATATTCCATCCCACATGGCAACATTCCAGTATATAAAGCTGGGGGAAGATGGAGGAAGGGGGGATGTTTGGAGTGATGATTTTTCCTTTCCCAAGTCACCACTGGACGTGATGGAACCCTGCCTTCCAGGGGATGACCGAACACCTGCCTGCCCATGGGAAGTGGTGACTGAATTCCTTGTTTTGCTTTGCTTGTGCACACAGCTTTCGCTTTACCTATTTAACAGTCTTTATGTCAACCCATGACTTTTCTCACTTTTACTCTTTCAGTTTTCTCCTCCATCTCACCAATGAGCAAGTGGCTGTCTTGTGCTCAGTTGTCACCTGGGGTTAAACCACAACAATGCTGTAAAGAGTCTAATACATAAATCCTCTTCAAATTTTATTTTAAAAATGTCTAGTGACACTTTGCTTTCAGATCAGGTAGCATGTGTCAGTGAAAGCTCTTTTTTCCCCCCTGCTCTAGCAAGAAAAGTAATCTCTGAGATTGTGTTTGACAGCACTTCTGACAAAAAAAGAAGACAGGTCAGTTGAAATGAGTTAGTATTTCAACAGAGGAACAGTAAAATCATTTTATCAGAAGACTGACTGAAAAATAAAAGGTGAGCTAGGAGGGAAGGAATAGTTCCTTGGATGAACAGATTTTCGAAGAGCAGTCATTCATTTGAAATATTACAGACTCAAATGAGCACACTTCTCTTAGTCTGATAAGAAATGAGTTTGTGTTTTGTAACATTTTTAACACACACAAAATGAAATTATTTGATTATTTTTAAAAAAGGCTCAGATAAAAAGAACTATGTAATTTTTATCCACTTGCCCAATTCCAGAAAGTTCATACTTCACATAAAGCTAAGATTAAGCTAACCTGACACTTCTGGAAGGATGAAATCTGTTTTCACAAGCAGCCTCCTGCATTACAGGAAAATCTACACTTTAGGAACAGCCAAAATCCAAAGACAAACCACGCTCCAGTTCTAGCAGCCTTACCCTGCTGGGGACATGGTACCTATGTACACTTTCTTCTCTGTAAACACATAACTGGATTAGAAGGACCATGAAGGTGATTATTTGATTTGCCTCTTGCCAACAGCAGAAAATCTTGCTGCTTTATTTTTAATAAAGTTTATAAAAGAAAAAGCATTTATACAAATAGTTTTCCAGGGAGTGCATAAAAATCTTTTAAATTTAAATATTGAGAAGCTAGGAAATATTATTGTTAACTGGAACATAAAGAAGTTAATAATTTTTCAATCCTCTTTTAATGTGGAAATACATGAATTTGAATAGAAGTGTCTTTCTAGCTAAGGAATTGTCCCCTTTCTAATTATCAATCACAAATCTGTCTATCAATTCCACATATAAAATAAGTATCAAGCTAGAAAGCAGCTTTGTCATTCCCACTTTCATTTGTGCATTTCTAATTTTAATGCAGAAATCCCTTTGTGTGAAGAACACTAAAACCAGCATCAGCATATTTTCTTTTTTACACAGTATAAACCTCTGCCCACAGAAACGGTAGTTTTGGAATTCACTTATGGTGTGTGTCAAGAACTGCAGCTGTTTTGCAGAGTATTACTAAAAGAAACAATTACCAGTCACTTTCTACTTCTTTTACTGTGTTTTACCTTGATCAGAAGCTAATGGCTTCCACTATGGACACAGGGGAGGATAAATCCTCTTCAAAACAAATAACCCTCATTTTAATTCTTCTGTTGTAACAATGTATTTATGGATCTAGTTCATTACTCCCCTTCTGGGAAATGCGTATTGCAGAACACAGCAGCTCCCGCACATTAGATACCACCAAGTTCCAGAGCTTGGGAAAGCGGAAACACCAAATTCAGAGGGAGTCAGTCCTGAAAACTGCAGAGTGATATGGTCCAGGCTAAGCAAAGCACATGCTTAACTGTCAGCAGCTTCAGAACCCCATGGTAGATAAGAGCAACTGCTGTACTTAAAATTTTATTGCCCTTTGAAGTGATTTTCTGGACAAAGTCTGGAGTGCCTCCACTTTGCAGGACTGAGCACCCCATATGACCTGTTCACTTCTGAGTGCAAGCCCTCTGAAGGTGAGGAAGCAGTGTCTGAGTGTTCCTGGACACTGTTATCTGCATCACCCCTTGAACTGGACCCTGTCATCGCCACAAATTTTTTAGCTTCACTCAAAATTTTGTAGCTAGAATTTGCACAATTACGGAGATTTTAACATGCTTTTATTATTCCCATCACTTAACTAAAATGTCTTCCTAAAGTTTACACAATATTATTCCATTACTTGTCAACTGTTTCTCCCGTATTACCTCATTAATGCATAGTCTCTCATATCTCTTCATCATTTTCCTCTTCTGGGTGACTGATATAAGAAAACAGGTCATTAACCCCACCGTCATAAAATTCTTGTTAATTTGCTTATCCCCCTCATTTTGCAGTCGTCCTACTTTCCCCTGGTTCTTCTTTTATGCCTGCTCCATTAAACAGGGGTTTATTATCACCCTTAGCTTTGTTAGCTAGCAACAGCTCATTGCCCTTCTCCACCTTGTCTTGTTCACTGCTGGTTATTTTCTGCTCTGTTCTTGTTTCCCCTTCCATTTCAGATCTTTCTCTTCCTTGCAGCTCTCTATGAACCAGTGGTATGTGTATGTTTTCAGACACCCACCTGTGGTATGGTGGTTCCTTCCCTTTCTTTAGTGGCTCTGAAAGCATGGAGAAAAGATGAGGTGTGCCCTGGATTCATTCCTCTGCAGATCTCCCTCACTCTTCCACCTGTCTTCCTTTGGAGAGGTCCAGGGCAGTTTAGCCTCATGACAAGTTGTTTCTACTATTGACAAAATACGAACTCAGTTCATTATTTCTGCTGAAAATGAGTTCAGGTTATAAATCAAGCACTGCAAAGATGAGATTTCAGAAGAGGTGCATTTACGCTGGAAGGAGGAAAGAAGAAATTCCCGTCAGCATCTGTCACTACTATTGGCATGCCATGTTTGGTGGCATATTACATGCTGCTGCACAAGTTCCTTCCATGAAACACCTGCTTCTCCATCAAGTTAAACTGCAAAACTGCCATTAGCTTCAACATGACAGGAAGGTCTTGCGGGCTTTGCTGCTGGTGGAGTCACCACTGGAAAGCTAGTGCTCTTCCTGAAGCTCTGCAACCACACCACCAAACAGGTACAAGGTTCTGTCTTTCTTCACCCTGTAATTTCACATGCCCTTTCCTGTAAGTGCAAATTGGTTGAATTATTGCCTTCCAATATGTGTTAACCGAGTACCAGTGACAGGTGATGCAAAACACACATGGCGCAGAGCTGCAGCTGCCAAAGCCTCCTGGCAGACTGGTCCCTTCAGTGCTGCTAATTCTTTGCTGTTAACCTGAGTGATCAGACTGAAATCTGGAAAAGGAGCCCAGCCTACATCACTCAAAAGAAATCTCCTTTACCCTCCCCTGATCTCCTACATCTGGAAGATTTCCAGCCAAGGTGCTGCCATCTGTGCTCACAGGAGGGAGGAGATTCTGTAGCTTACCATCTTTTGTATTCTTTCATGTAATCTCTTTTTACATGGCCAAAACACTAGGATTAGAAGAAATACACAAATGGCTTCCCAAAAGAAATGGCATAAGAAATTCTATTGCTTATTTCCCAGGAGCTCTCATCATGTTAAAACTTCCCAATCTCTAAAATTAGTAGCTGGGGAAGAACAGATCATAAAAGAGCGAACTAAGGAAAAACCCCACAACTGAAATGGAAGAAAAACCCACAAGCATACAGCTGTATCAGCTGGATCTGTGCTCTGGACCAGCTTCTGCTACTTAAATATGTATTACTGGCAAAGATTTCTGAGTGTTCTGTTTATTCAGAGAGTTACTCTCAGTCTGGCTAAAGTCCAAGCAGGTAAATTCTGGTTCCTTTAACTCTTGAATGTACCCCTTTCAAAGCACTTACTCTACTTGCTGCTGTATTTTTCTCTGTTAATTAATACCTTTCTTTGGCAAGACCCTGAAAATCCAAAACATGAGCTATGCAACTAAATAAGAAGCCACAGCTTGCAGTCCTTGGCTCCAGGGCATGCCACCCCTCCATAGAGACCCAGACAGGTGTCCACCTTCACACACATCGGATTGTAACCTAAACTGAGGGAAGACTGCAAGAGGCTTTGACAAAGGAGACAAAAATGTAACTTGGAGCTCAGGATTAATGATAAATGTACAAAGTTCATATACCTGAACTGAGGTAAGGATGCTACGTGGATTTCTAGCTGGCATCTCACACCAGAAGCCTACTCCCAGGAAAGCATGGGCAAACATAGATTTACCTGATTTGTGGTCATGTGGATTGTAGAGAACGAGGAGTCACCCAGTTTTTCTCTGTAAATCTGTACACCTGGAGAAGGACATAGGAAACATGGCAAACATCTCCCTACCATTCTCTGTCTCTTCTAAGTGTTTCCATGCTGATGGCTGGAAACACAAACCAAAGACACTCAAAAACACCTGGAGTTCTCTTCACCGCAACAACTGAGCATTTGAATCCACCAGTGCAAGGATGCTGCAATGAAACATGCCCAAAATAAAGAATAGCCATCTCCCACAACTTGAAAACACTGTGATGTTTCTGTAACACTTGTGTTCATTGTTCACAGAGTACCACAATCAGCAGGGTAACCTGGAGTATGCAGACAGCTCGTTAACACATTAGTTGTCATGGGGAATATAATTCTAGCTCCTGGTTCTGGCAAATTAAATTTTATAATTAGGTATGCTCTTCAACACATTATGTCCATCACAATCAGATAATAACTTTGTTTTGCATAGTCTTGTCAGTAGACCTCAACAATATAGAGAAAATCTGTGTAGAGAAAAATTTAGAGAAAACAGACTCCATAGAACATTGGACAGTCTTGGAGAAATTGTCCATATGAAAGATTTTGACCCAGACCTCCCACACTCCGTTGTCTCTTATCAGAAATGTGTCCTGCTCTTTTAATTTTTCTGGCGAGTACCATAACTATGGCACGGCTCCTTACTGCTTATAACAGGATCATTATTTGCTTAATCCTCTCACTCTGAATTTGTTTTCTGTTTCATTCTCTTTTCTTTTCTTTTTTTTTTTTTTTAAGGGAGATCCATTTGCAAATATAAGATTTCCTCTCAGACCTGTCAACAACTCCCACATTGCCCCTTGACTTTCTGTCTCAGCATGGGTCTTCATTGGACCTAGGACACCATTTCTTGCCAGTGCAGATAGGTGGCTAATAAGCTATAACAACCTAGACATTTTAAGAGTTATGTGTTGGATCTGAGCAGGTGTGACAAGAGCATATTTAATCACTGTAGCATTCTTGACATCCAGTGGGCTAAATGTCTAAAACCCACCACTTGTACCAAAAATGCATGATTGCAAAAGAAAAAGGGGAAAAAAAGAGATTATTTGCCTTTTTCTTTGACTGCTGTGGAAACAGACACGCAGCTGTTCTTTTTCATTACTGTGTAGCAAGACTGAGTACAGTATTCATTACTGAGTAAAATAATTGCAGAAAAAAAGGAGAGATCAAGAGAGAAGAAAGACTTGTTAATTAAGATAATTTGTTTAGAACTGAGAAATCTGTAATCCTTCCATCCATTCCTATTGTTCACTTGTACTATATTTGCCACCCCACAGCTGAGAATAATCTTGCAGGCTTTTTTTTTCATCAGAGAAAACTGGAAGTTTTATTAATTTTGCATTTATGGTGTGTATTCTTCTGCGCCCCTTCTCAGATGGAATTGGCATGTTACTCGGCTACTAAGAAGCAGTATCTGACACAGGAATGGAGTGGCGACAGGGCAGGGAATTGACTTTTTCAATCCCTGACCATGCAGCCACATCTGGAATTGTGGGATGTCTACAATAAATCCCATCTTCTTATCCTGCATATGAAATATAACTCAACTAATGACCATATGGAGCAGACTAAAGTAAGCAGTCTAATTTACTAAAGACAGGGATAAAAAAAAGGAAATTTCTTGCCTAATTAACAAGGACAGAAATACAGCAACAGGCAGTATAACAGGAGGACCATATTTAAGGCACCTCCAATCAAATGTTTTAATGGCATATAAGACCCAAGGGAGCTCCAGGAGTGCCTGGCACTGCTAACATGCTTGTAACATGGTTTTGTTTTTAAAAGCATTTTGGATAACAGTTCTGAAAATGCTTAGTTACTAGGAATATCTTGATTTTTCTGTCTGTCCAACTTGCAGCGCCTACAAAGGGGGCGATGTTTATGACTTTGCACAGTAATTACGTAATTATGGCAAGGCAGAGCAAGGTACACTCTCAAAAAATCAAGGCGCCCTGGCCTTGATTGGAGGAGGATACAGCATGAGCCAAAGGACAAGGCAAATCCAGTTGCTGCTTGTTCCCAAGTGATACTCAAGAAATGTTCTCTCACCTGGGACAGCAGTCTTTCATCATCTTAGCAGCTGCAAAAGCAGCTTTCAAACATCATCCTTGGCCTGCGTGGGCGGTGATCCATCATGTACTGTGCGTCCTCGCTTTTGATTCCCCATCCAACCCAGGCAATTCCTTTGATTACTACTGCAGCCCTCAGAAGCCTTTTGTTTTCTCATATATTCAAATTAGTCCTGTGGATGACGACTGCATGAAAGGCTATGGAGTGTGGTTTTCCCTGTTAAAGCAATAGTTTTTAACTGATTCTTTTTCCACAGCTGCTGTGAACCTTCTGAAGTATGCTGTACAAACACACAGAAAAAGGCATTTCTTTTTCAGGGAAAGCTTTCTGGCTGAGAATCAAAGCAGGAGAAAAGTGATTTATATAAACCTAGACAGACAGTGAATATAATTTAAAGAATTTAAGAAATTTTAAATTTGAAAGGCTTATTGCTACGTTTTTTTTCTTTATCAGCAAAGTGTAACAATGGGAAACTAGTGAAACCTGAAACATTTCAGATTTTTTGTTTTTACCTATGACCCTCGAACCTTTCAAAACACAAGATACAACATACAGTATTTGTATCCCAGACAGCCCTTCTTCAGCCTCACTGCCATCCCAGCTTCAAAACCATTTTCTGTGTTGTCACATGTATGAGACTGGATGGCTTGGATTATGTACAGCAAAATGTAATTAAAGACACATATTGCACGGGAGAGGTAGAATCACCAAGGAAAAGAAGATTTGCCAACCCTGAAATGAGGATTAAGGAAGAAGGAGGTTTGCAGAGACTTGAATACATTAATTTTCCTAACAGCTTACATAGCAATTCAGTGACTTCTATTGTGTAAAGTGCAGTTAGCACCTTCCCTGACCTGAAATCAAGAGGAAAGCGTGTACCTGTGTGGAGTCAGATGAAAGTATATGTTATTTCAGAGTCAAAGAACAAATACCCTAGTCTTGAAAAGAAAAGCTGATAGATTGTAGCCAGGGATTAAAGTGGCTAGGTCACTGAGGAGAAAACCTGTTCCTTCTCATCCTTTGGGACTGTAGTTAAGAAACAATTAAATGGTCAATGAGATTATTTTCTCAAATCACATTGTTTCGCAGTGCTTGTTGGACTTTTCTTGCCTTGGACCCATGATGAACTAGTTCCAGAAATAAGATAGAAATGTCACTCCAGTGTTCTCTCTGAGCTGTTCAGTCTGAACCCTTAAACCAGCCTCAGTGGCTGCATAAAAAACGAAAACATTCTGTGTGAGCATCTTTAACAAAAGAAAAATATGATTTAGAAGCTATGGTGGAATTGGGAGGTATATTCTCTGTTATTCTCCATCCTACGTGCCTGTCAATCAATTTGTATATTTTACACGTCTTTTGAACTCCTGTGTTTGTGTTGTACTATAGACTTTGCCAGTAGGATAATGAAATACATGCAAAGGCACAGAGGGAAAAATCACACCACTACAATATGATGATTTTAATTATTTTAATGATGAATTATTTAAATCTCTGTTGCTTTACTTACAGTTATATTAGACCTATGAACAAACAAACAAAAGCAGAGATGACGTGCTGATCAGAAGATTAAGTGTGGAAGTACAAACATTTACCCCAGCCCAGAAGCTACTGAGCAGATGAGATATTACTGAGCAGCAAATACAGAGAACAAGGCACAAACCACCATAAAATTTTGATCTTTGCAATGGGGATCACTGTATTTCCCTCTGAGTCAACAGAGACATTGTTCTTATCAAATAAATAAGTAATGTGCCACTGCTGCAGCACAAAAAGGATTCCAAAAGATAACTGAGCTGTGGCAGAACTTCAGGAACTTGAAACACTGATGTGGTCCACTAGAATCAACTTCACTTAGTTTTGACACTAAAGGATTATTTCTTTGCAGCCTTGTTTCTCCAGACAGGCACAGGTCTGCTTCCAGCTCTGGCAGGAGGCTCTGCAGACCCTCGAGGGGCTGATTCTTTCCAAAGCCTTTCACGTGCTGCCTGGCTGCCTTCCCAAGAGCTGCCCAGCCCGTTCCCCAGCTGCTTTTAATCAGTGGGGAATAGCTGTCCCAGTGGGGTGGGTACAGAATTTCCTGCCAGTCCCACAGAACAGTCCACAGGGGCTGGTGATGTGTTAAATACAAGCAATTTTGTGTTGCCTTGCTCAAGTGTCTCAATCACAGGCCAGGCGTACTTTCTACATGCTGAAAATCCTTGCGTTGATTTCACAGGAACCTGCACAATATAACACTCTTCTCCCTGGACAGGTTGAAGTTTATTTGTAGAGCCTAAGGAATGGAAACAAAATAGGTGCAGCCAGACTGAAGTTCAATGAAACCTGCATTTTGTTCTGTCAGCTGTGCATGCATAAGTGATTTCCTTGCGAGTAAAGATTAAGGCTTTTTTAAATTCAGGGATTATTACGAGGGTTGAGTTTTCTTTCAACACACTGTTTGTTGGGACTTTGCACCCTGCTGTACAGCCCACATGGGCTCATTTAATCTGATTCTACAAAACGGGTCAATGGGAGAGAATAGATGATTTCTCCTTTTTTTTTTTCCCTGAAGTTTGCAGTACTGCTGGTGGGACAGTAACGTGAGAATCCAGGGAAGGAAAAGGAATTGCATAAGCCAGGATTTCTGGTGGGGCCTGTGGGATGTCTCCCTCTCAGCTTCGGCCCTCTCCCCAGGCCAAGATTCCCCTTGGGCTCTTTTGCTGCAAGGCCTGAGGATGCTCTGCTGTACTGCTCGCAGCCTTGACCTCCCGGAGCAAAAAGTTCCTGTCTAGAACTAAGAAACCCAGATCCTCCTTCTTTTGCCTCTCTAGTAGGAGAGCTACCTAGGGCAGCCTTGCATGCAACAACACTTTCCAACACCTTTCTTTCACCACTGGCAGTTTTATCCTGGCACACAGTCCTATGATCAAGCAGTTTAGCATGGGTAGCTTTAACATACGACACAGGTTTTAAAAGCTTAAGTATGGACTATACTGGAAAATGCAATTTGTTTTTGCTGAACTGAATAGCCTGGGTGTCTTGATAGTATAGGAGATCATTATGTCTGGCTTATCAGAATAATTACACTATCAATGACCTTGACTAAGAAGGTCAGATCCTTTCTGCTCATCTCCCAGTTTGGCCTTACCTTTTTCATGCACCTTATGCTGGCTTTTAAGTAATCCATACAATGCAATTAGCAGGGAATGGCCATGAGTTTTACCTGCAGAAGTAGGGAAAAAAGGTAGGATTTCCTTAGTATACACTTCACTGTTCATTAATTAGCTCCCGTTGTATCATTAACATCAGATACAGGTCTCAGGAAATGAAGGATAGCTGACACTGATAAGAGACCACTCAACATTAATTCCCTCAAAGCCAATGCTATCTGCAAAAGTTTCTTTCTGTTCTTATAATGATTTGTCTTACAAAGTGCTAATAATCTCGGGTGTTATGGAAGCTATGATGGGATTCTTAAATTATTGTTGTTATTATTGTTTTTGGGTTTTTTAACTCTCTGCTATTAACTATTAATTCATACCCTAGAAGGAGGATGCTGAGAACATATTGTTTCAAAAAGCTGACTGATCATGTACTTTTTTTTTTTTTTAGGGGAATTGTGTGGAAATGCTGGACTTTAACCACACCAAGTGCTATATAATACTGTGTGCTCTGAAACTTCATGTGCTACATAGATTAAATGAGATCCCCACGATGAAGGTGTCTCAGTTCCTTTCTGTATAACAGAGATACTATCATCCCCTCAACTCATGAAAAGTGCATGAAAATTAATTAATTTTTGCAATACACCCAGGCATTAGAGTAATAAGATTCTAGTTTTCAGCCTCCTCAACTTGCTGTAATATCTGTTTCCTTTCCCTCTTACTTATTCTTATTTTGATCTTAGAATTCACCCCTTTACAAAAGGCACTTGTTCAAAAGTCCTTATGAAAATTAAGAATGAAAGTGTTGTCCAATATCAAACAAGTCTTTTACCCAGAATAAGGACTTCCACTTTCAGTTTATTTAACCATCTTTTGTGAAGGAAATGAACACGTTATATCTATTTTAAATGGTCTGAAAACTTCCATGTTTTCTAAAAAACTTCTATTTTACAGCAAATTTATTTGTCAAATTCAGCTCGAGGGGGAAAAAACCCACTTGAAATACGCTAAAAATGGCCACAGCTGAGTAGGCAGCCCTACTTGATAATAAAAAAAAAGCCCTTGTGAATCGGTTCAGCAGGGAGATTTAAGCAGGGTCCTGCTTCAGGTGAGAAGAAGCCTTTAGGGCTTGCTTTTGGGCTAACTCATAGGAGAGTTTCTATTTTGCCACTTGAGGGCTGCTGTGGCCTGACCAAAGGAGGACAAGAAAAAGCTTGTTGTTTTCTTCTTTCTCTTTGTCTGCAGGTGCAGTTTTACTATTTTTTCCATTTATTCTGTGGAGAAAAGGTCTAGCTAAGAAGAACAGCTCTGGCATTTATTGTCCTGTGCTTGCTAAGTCCTGTAACAAAGCTCAGATGGAATGAAACAGAATGATCACTCTTGGAAGAAATATATCACCTTTCCTCAGCTTGAGATGCCTGAAAAAGTCAGGAGATCAGTTTGATTCCAACTTATAATGAGATGATTTTTAAAATTAGTTTTGTATTGTTGTTTATGGAAATTGAGTTTTAGTATTGTCTCTTTAAGGGCTCTAATGTTTTGATTACTTCCTTTACCAGCAACACACGGCTACACCATGAGTTTTTAACTAACAATATGTGCCAGCTGAAAGAGATCTTCCTTTTCTTCATTGCTTCTTACTTCTTGTGCAGGAGAGGTGTCTTCCGTGGGTTGTGTGGTGGGTAGTCAGAGCAGCTACTTCTGCCCATACATGTTTGTGTCCTCTGCAAGCAAGGCCCAAGGAGGAAATGTGAGAGAGCTGGGAAGAGGCTTCCTATGACTGCTCTCAACATCCAGAAACTACAACTCCAAGCAGTCAAGTGCTTTGCCTCCCTGCTTTCACAGTGTTTCTTTCAAAGGCTACAGCAGCAGTGCAAAGCTAAGTCCAGAGTGATGAAGAGAAAATAGCTTCTTTAGCTGAGCAGAAAGGGAATAAGGAAGAGATGGTGAGTTTCCCTGTTTTGCCTAGACTGGATTGTAACTGCAGCAAAATGACTACAGCAAATAGTCATCCTTTCTGCAAGACAATTTTGCATTTATTTTTTTATCTGTATAAAGTTGTTTTCAGTTTGGAGCATTTGCACAGTTGCTATGCAGGCTTGTGCTTGTATTCTAACTGGTTGTTAAATTGATAGACTGGGGAGATGCGAAATTTCACACTATATTCTCAATTTGATCCGTAACATTCCAGTTATCATAACATCTAATTAGGAAAATACAAAACTAAAATGCCTTCTTATCTAGGAGGACTGAATCAAGAATACAAAAGCAAACTAGAAAAAAAACCAAACAGTGAGAAGTGTTGCCCCTTAACATCCTAGCTCTATAAACTGCTTTTGAAATACAAGAGATAAATCTAGGTATTGGAACGTCAGCTTAGAGAACAGCTGTGCATTAAGAGATGTCTAAGCTCCTTTCTCTGCAGAAGCAATTAGAAGCCTTTCCCATGAAGTTAATACTATTAATATAGCTATAGTAGGTTTGAAAGTCTGGATCTAGATAAAGAAGTGCTTTGTGTCTATGTGGCCACTTGTTGATCAAACAAATATTCCCAAGACAAAGTAATAGGGAATTCACGTGTTTTGGTCACAGGTATTTGGTTTTGGATCACAGGTATTTTAACTGTTCTCATACCCTATAATGTAAAGGAATGAGAAGCTGGCAATTCTTTGATTCAGTAAAATACGTTTGCTATGTAGACTGTGTATATGTGTAGATTCTTGTATTTATTTGTATGCATCAATACACACAGTATTCAATCAAGGGTCTTTGCCCCAGGGTCTCCTTACCTAACTCGTGACTCCTTCTTGCAGAGGAGCTCTCCCAGCATTCAGGAGTTTGATGGATTTCTTTTCCCTTCCATGCTTCGTTTGTTCTCCTTCCCCAGGGTGTGTGCAGTGGGTGATGAAGTCTAAAATGAAGGATGTGCATGGCTTTCTGAACATGCTTTTGCAGAAAACTGACAGTGAGAGGATGCTTGCTAGCTCTCTCTAAAACTTCCTCCTTACTGTTCTTTATTTCGGACGTGCAATGCTACCACCTATTAATCTTTGTTTTAAGGACAGATTGTTTTGGGTAGTAAAACCTCCTATTCCTGGAAATTAGGTGACTGAAGTATATATATCACACCCAGGGTAAAAAGGGGTGTTTTCTGCTGAGATATGTGTATCGTATGATGGTCACAGAAATTAAAATTTAGCAGATGCCATTTCTAGTAATGAAGGGGTCACTATCATCTATTATGCCTTTTTGGTAAGTTATTGCTCTCTTCCAAGATTATTTCTGGAGAGATATTGTGAAAGATGACTTACTGCCAAAGCAAAACCAGAACTTAAAGAAGACATGAAAACAGTTCCTCTGTGTTAGTGTTTACAGGAACGTGTCACCTTTTTTCTTTCCAAGGACACCTGAGGTCCAAGAAATCAGCAAATAAAGTGTCACACTGCATGTCTTCCCATATTCTGCCAAGGACTTTTCATATCTCAGAATTATTGTGTTGCTGTGTTGTTGTTGCCCAAAGGCAAGGTTTCACTAGATCCTACCAGGCAGGGAAGCTGGTTTGGTTTTTTTTTTCCCCTAGTGATTTCAATTTTAGCTTCTGAGTTGCTTCAGAAAAATACTAACTCATCTAAAAATTCTGAGCAGCTTACTGTGTGTGATGTTAGCCACTCGCACTTGTTATGCTACGGTCTACTTTCCACAGAAGTGTTTCTTTACCCTAACAGACTGATGATTGACATAATTAAATATATACATGTGGGTATAGTTATTTGGTCCCGCTATTTTAAGGTGACTTTCATGAGATGACAACCTCATTGGAAAGAAACACAGAGTTCAAAAAAAAGACCAGTCATTTTATTGTCTTCATTTGAAGCCTGTGGATCCACAGCCAGAAAGAAAAATATAAACCAATGTATCATGAGAGAGGTACCCAGGGAGTGATTACTTCAGTGCTCCTGAAAATTGAGGGCTCACCACATGAATCCAAAGGGTTACTGATGTCAGCAGACTTGCCTCTTAGCCCCCTCAGAGCACAGGGCATGTAAACTGGGGACACATATTGCCACTGCTGCCAAGTTGCCCTTTTGGAGGCTGGAAGGGAATTTAGGTAGGAGCTAAGCAGAAAACATGAGATTTTCCTGCCTGGTGGCTGAGCATTTTGATGATGCTGGCTCTAAAAATCAAATTATTTGTGTCAGGTGATAAACAGTTCATAAAATTGAGTATCAAATATCTGTCTGTGATAGTGATTTGTTAGGCTAATATGTGAGAAGATATTCTTCTCTGTAGCTACAGGAAAAGAGGAAAGAAAGTGGATTATGGATTATGGCTGTGAATGTACTTTGTGTATTCTGTATACTAAGAGCAAGAGGCCTTTGCCAATCTTAATGTAAAATTTTGAGCTGGAGTGAATGTGATTCTTGGGAGAGCCTCTCTGCAATCTGTGTACCTATCAATGGAGTAGGTTCAAGCTTTTCTTTAGACTCTGCTCAGATGTTTTGTCCTTTGACTTGATAAGTTAACATAGAAATATTTAAGCACTAAAAATAAGATCTTGTTATCAACTAGACTTAATTGGTACAATTAATGAGCTCAGTGGAACTCTCCAGGTTTTCACATTGTGAAAATTTTTCTATTCGGTGATGGATCTGTGTTTTCATGGGGTTTTCTCATTTCCATCTCCCTTCTCCTGCAGAAAACATAGATTGCTTTCCCTCCCCATCCCCCAGCCTATTGCGTATTAAATGCAACATGAAAAATGAATAGCAAAACGGTTGAAGTTTTCTGAGTAATCAAGAAAGCTAATTACGAATTTTAGTATTTACTTTTAAGAGCAATTAGTCATTGGAACAAAGATGCCTGGAGAAAAAAAGGTATTTTTTTTTCATTTGACATATTTAGATCTGGATATATGTTTTATTGTTCAAGCAAAAGCTATTTTTGATGTAGACATTTCTAGATTAGATTTTAATCTAGTCTAGTAAAGTAAGTGAGCTCATACAAGGCATTTACAATAAGACCTCTTAGGTAGTGAATTTAGACCTATCAGTGGTAGCATTTTGCTCTTTGATCAGTGAAGGTAACCACCAGATTGCACTCCTGGAGAAGGATTAAATGCTGTTTCCTGTTCTGATGAAAATAGTTGCCAGAAAGGTGTAGTCATCTACTGTGGTCAGTAAAAACTCATAAAAACCAATTATCTGTACTCAAGATTCAGCAGGAAAAATCATCATGTGAGATGGCTTTGGCTAACAGAGGAGGCTTTCCTGAGCTTGGGAAATAAAGGCTTCGTTACAAACTCTGAATTATGTTTTGCAGTTCAGAAAGGATGATTTAACTGTGTTGCCTGGTTGAAATATTTTACTCTTCCTGGGCCTTATCTGGGCAATTTTTTTTTTTTTTTTTTATTCCTGTGAAATCCTGTTCATCAGTGAGTATCTGACAGCTAAGATGGGTGATGGGTATTTTAAGGATAGGATATTTGGTGTTCATCCCTGTGGAATGAGATGCAAAATCTCCTTTGTGACATGTCGGCACCGCCGTGCGTCACCTTGTCACTACACTGTTCCATGTGCTGTTGACCTCTCTGAGAGCGGGCAGAGGAGATTCAGTGTTGAAATTCCCCACGTCCTTCGGTATGTGCCAATGCTGTGACAGCTTTGTGGAGAAGGAGGACTTGAGGCATGGATCTTGAGCTACAGGATGTGAAAATGATTTAGTTTTCTTTTGTGTAGACAAAATGTGCAATTCCTCTGCACATTTCTATCCAGCAATGCAGCCAGGCTCAGGGTGATTATTTTTGTGCTTCTTTTCTATACTGAATACCATCTGCTACTGAATGAACTGTATTAAGGAAATTTTTGGTTTATCACATGTTTAGCTGATAACATCTATGGTTAGAGCTGACAGTTCTCTGTTGACTGGTAGACTAATACCTGAATGTATCAGGTAAGAACGAAATAAATCCAAGTCATCTAAATGCATATTCAGTGAGAGCTGCAAGAAACTTCCTACTCCTGTATGATAGGCTGAGGCAGACTTGGGAAGAAGCTGAGTGAACTTTGGCAGAAGGGCTGTAGCAGGTGCCTAGAGCATTTCTTCCTTTTTAATACTGTTCCCTGAAGCAGAGAGTTATCTCAAGTGCAGCACAGGTTCCCATTGGTGAAGCAGCTTGCCACTGGACCCAAGCATTTCTTTCAAACCTAGTTCTTCCCTGCCCCATGCATCTCATTTGCAGACATAAAGTGCCATCCAAAACAAATCCCCCCTGCTTTGGTCTCTAACACAAACATGGTTTCTGTAAAGCAAACAAAACCTTCCGCTTCTATAAACAGGCAATTCTGGTAACACCCATCAGCAGTGTGTGGGTACAGTGATTATAGGAAGAAGCAAGAAATGCTGTAGACTTGTATCCTCTCTGTCCAACCACCTCCCATGCAGAGGACTCTCTTGCAGCCTCCCGGCATCCTGATGCTGACAGTCTGTCTGTCAGCGTCTGTCTGTGTCTCTTAAGGTGCCTCGTGTTGCTGGAGATCTGAGGGACCGCCTCTGGCTATGCCAGGGGTCATGCTTGAGGCAGAGCTGTTTTACAGACTCCAAGCTTGGTCTCTGAGAGAGCCCTGGGAAGTCTGATATGATAAAGATGAAGTTTTAATTTATTTTTTGTTAACCTCCTTGGAGAGTGCTGGGAGTCAGATTGCTCTGGGAAGTCCAGGAATGACTGACATTGCTGAAGAGGAGATTTCTGCTCAAACTGTGAAGTTTTCTAGGCTAACCTTGATGTTCCCGGGCTGCTCTTGAGGAAGTCCAGAGTCAGGCAGCTCAGGATGGCTTACCCTGGGCTCGCTCTCGCGAGTCAGTACTTCATCCAGGGCTCTGCATCTGACAGTACAGTTGTTCACTTTGGTTTTCCCTGCCAAATTGCCTTGCAGTGGTCTCATAGCAGAGGTGGAGTGGGCACATCCAGAATTACCTCTTCTTAGTTGGGCACAAGGACTTCCAGACCTCCTATATCTTCTTTTGATAGATAAAAATGAAACTGCTCAGTAGTTGACAATAAGCAAAAATGAACTCGGGAAAAAAGAAATTAGACTCAGTTTCTTATCTTCCAAGTCTGGGTAACACTTTCAAAGTGTTTTTGTACCATTACTTCAGCTTGTTCAGTCTGTATGGTGGGATATTTCCAACCCATTAGCATGTGGGACTACGTGAATTGGTAATGTGTTCATCTAAAGCTTGGCTGATTTTCTCTTAGGCCATTTCCTACCTGAAAAGAGTAAAACCAGAGGAATTTTACTTTTTACTGCTACTTTAATTCAATCAATGCAAAATTGCCTGTCACAGAAGTATTTTTAAACATGAGGCAGTATCTTTGCCCAGCTGTAACGAGAGGTATGAGTACCCCAAGTCCATGAAAACTGCTGCCAGTCCAGGGTTCTGGACCCTTTTTTGTGCTTGTAACCACAAATCACTCTGCAGCCATCTGCATCCATCAGCTCATTTTTATAAATTTAAAAAGGAGTGTAAATGGGTTAAGTGAGATACAGGCCCATCTTCTTATTCGCTCGAAATAACAATAGAAGCAGCTGACTGAATTTTCTGTGGATATACTTGGTCTCATTTGTGTACATTCTCTACTGGCAGTTGCTGCTCTGCTTAGCTAAGAAGATGAAATACAAAAATGCCCTGTCAAGTGTCATCTGATTTACAATGGTTCATGAACGAAGACAAACTGTGGGCTTTATGAAAAGCAGAATATTAAGTAGAATGAATCCCAAGGATAACCATTTGTTTGTTCTGTGAATTTTATATCTAAATCATAAATAAGGCATAACAATTTAAATCTCCTTTCTGAATGAATCTGATATGGCTCTGAAGGAGTACTGATAGTTATGATATTTTTCTTTCTCCCCAGCATCTACATGAGCACTATCTCTACTGCCCTTTGTGCTGTGCAACTATTTAGTGGCATTAATCGCTGCACTCTTAAAGTAGTTTACCATGAATTCACACATCCTGTGATTTGCTTATGTGGTAAATCCATATGCAGCTACAAGAAATATCTGATTCTGTTTATGAGCCTTAAGTGCACACAGCTATTGATGGTATATTTTAATGCACATATTACTGTTGATGTTTATTACATTTCAATTAAGATCTGCAATTAATTTTTATTATTATTAACCTTACATTAGCTTTCTGCATACTTCAGATATTCACAATAAATACATACAAATGGATAGCGATCTGGAAAAAAATTAAGGCTTGAGCTTTCAGCAAAGTGATTTGAGAGGAGTTATGGAAACACTCCCCCCCTTTTTTTTTTAAAGTAATGTGTGTGCAACATTTTACTGTTTAACAGACATGCAGATTAAAAAGAAAATCCTGGCACAAGGTACAGCCTTGCTCATCATGAGCTGGTATCTGCAGGATTTTTTTATTTTAATGTGGACAAAACAGTAGATAGAAGCTGCAGCTATTTAAGATTACTTAAGTTAGTTGAGCAATAAAGTTCACAGGGGAAGGAGTGACAGTGCTAAGGAAAGTATGGCTGGTACTCGAACTTTGCTAATGAGGCAATTGTTTAAAGTGTGGAGGCCAACACTAAAGCAGCAGCAAATTGGCAAAGAAGATGAAAACAAAAAAAAAGGCATTTAGTACAGCTTTTCTATATTTGTAAGTCAGAATACAAAGCAGCTCCTGCTTTCCTCAGGAGTGGGAGGAAATGCCAAGGCTTTGTTTTTTCTGCAGTTATCCCTGCTTGTTCCAGGCGGGCATAAGGGATGCTTCACTGGGCTGGGCTAAGGGGAGTTGATAAGGATTGAAATCATGCAGACTCTGAAACCACCATCACCGCCCGGGACCTGCAGTAGAAGCCAAGGGCAAGTTTGTCTCTGAGAACCTCGAATGTCAGGTAAAATGGAAAGAAGGATGTCATCTCTCTTGCTCCTTCTAAGCACCAGCTGAGTCAGTCCAACTGGTACAGTATTGGAAGCACCGAAAATAATCTCCGTTGTTTAAATTATTCTTGTATAGACTGAGGAAGCCCGTGTATAATGTAATCATGCTGTTGATTTAAAAAAAGGAAAAGATGAAACACCACTCTGAGATTCTTCTGGCATCTGCCGGAGCATTCCTCTTAATAATAAAAAAAAATCTGCAGTATCTTTCTTCTTAATTTCCTCATGCTTCTTAATTTGCATGTCAAATAAAACCTCCCTGACTAATTTTGATGACACTGCAAGTGTTTAGCACTGAAGACAATCAGTGTAAATTGTCACACGTTATCAGATAACCATTGATAAACTACCTTACCACGTGCTTCACAGTCTAAGGTGTAATGATTTTTCTCATGAAATTAAGAGAATTTGAGATCACTACAAAACTGTCTTTTGTTTGGGAACGCATTACGTGCAGTGCTGGAAAATGAGAGTCAGATCAGGGAATGTGACTGAGAGCTTCCTTCTCCCTCTGCCCCTAAGGCCTATTTAGCCCTGAGACATTTACCATATGCCACAGATTATTTTAACCATGAGTGCTCCATATCTTTATGGATATGGAGCTACCACTGGGCTTTCACTATTACTAGACTTTCAAGGTTATTTTTCTGAACCAGTCTAAGAACTATGCTGATGTTGCAGACATGTCAGTCTTTATCTTAGCACTGTTCTTCTTTTTTATTTCCCCCCACCATGAATAAATTTAAATATCTGTGAACAGCCATTTGTTACCTTGCAGTGTGAACTTGAGACAGAGAGCAGAGTTTGTGCATGTATATATTGCCTGGCAGGGCGTATGTCTTCCTTTAAACTATGGGAAATGTAGATACTGCATTTTCATATTAGGCACATTGAGCTTTAGAGCTTAGTTACCAGTCAGTTATCCTACTTGGTGAGGTGAAGCGATCCATACTAAACTAAACTAAAAATCCATTTTTCAGCAGTATCTTAGCAAATGTCATAGAAATCACCTATTTACTGTTGGCAATTATTTTTCCCAGTGGAATGACATCCCGGTCTTATATGGCAAAACAATACGAAGGTGCAAAATTGGCCTTGTCAGCTCTGATAGAGTGGATTGAATGCACAGCAACAAAGAATAACTAAATATATATGCTTTCTTCTCCTAGGATATTTTTGGTTTGTATCGTAAGACATAATTTCACTTTTCTCTATATTGCGGTTAGCAGAAAAAGGGAAATATCTCGGATGTGCAATGCTATTATTAGATGTTACCTATAAACATGGGTTTGTATTAGTTTGATGCACTGATACAGCATTTGTTAGAAATTTTTTTTCCCCTAGGAAAGATGTGGTCAGAAAGGACTTTTTGTTAATGGGATTCGAGTGTGCATGTTGTATATCATTTAACAAGGAATGGGAAGATGAAAGGTCATGTACAAGTTTTACCTCATTTAAAAGGTAATCTTGAACTGCTTCTTAAAGGTCCCTGCTTAAGGTTTGGTAACAAAAAAACTATCAGAGCGAAAGCTTTTTCTCTGGCCTGTTCCCAGGATTTTCTGAAGGGCCTCCTTGTCTTGCTCTTCACTTGTTTTAGTGTGGGGTTGCTTCCCCGTGGCTGGAGGGCTCATGGAAAACCCATCACATGGGACAGGAGTATTCTGCAGCCCTCCAGCTCCAGTACTCACAGGCCCTGGTTGCCTTTATCCCTCAGCGGCAGACAGGCCAGGGAACTACTGAAAAATAATGTAAAATGTTTGCCAACACACAGTGTGAATAGAACGCTGAGCTTTGTGTTGCACGTACACCTCTTCTCCCTGTTGCTAAAAAATTATTTGGGTGCTAGATGACTGGTGTGAGAGCATTGCTTAACAGCTCCTACCCACAGATGCCAGATTTTTGCCTTTTGTTTGGATGCAAATACACCTGAAATCCTGCGGAGGACCACCGTGAAATTTTGTTTTGAGGGTTTGCCTCAGGTGCTGGCTTCAACCTGCACCTCAGGGTGAAGGAAGAAGCGGGACAGTGAGAAACTGCTCAGACACCCTGTATCAGATGGGTGCTTAGAAGGGCTGGCAAGCACTGAGAGTCCATCAGGGCGAAGCAGCCCTGCAGCCCCTCGGGCTGAGCAGAACCCTCCTCTCCTCTCCCCCCAAGCACCTGGCTGCGCACTCAGCGTGGCCTCTCCCACGGGGATGGGAGACGCTCCAGTCAAAGAGATGGTGCTCGCTTTCCCAGCAGGTGGACGAACTGGAATGTCTGGTTCCGCCCTGGTTCACACGGTCTGTTCGCTAAGGAGATCAAAGCATATTCATTTCTGGCACAAGACTTGGTACAGATTCCTGTGGCTGTGTGTAAGCAGAGCATGGATGGACTCTCTGACCATCGCAACAACCCCAGCTCCACCAAGATGTCAACATCCCTTGCCATACCTTTTGGGAAAATTGTCTTGCTTTTATCTAGCAGACCAACTTTCTCTACCAATTAGTTTGTAATGATCAAAGACATCAAATTCTCTTGAATATTTGTTATTTTTGAGGTTTTATGGATTAAGTAATCTCAGATTTTCAGGCATCCATGAGAAATAGTTGTGAAACAAGATGATCAGCTGACTCATTTAATGTTGCCCCATAGAGCATGGCTTGATTCAGCTTTGAGTTTCAGCTGTGTCTAGCTGTAGTTATAACCGAGCAGTGAATCACTACCCTTTGGTCACTGACCCTTTTGGTGTTGCTTGGGATCTGTGACTAGAAAAAAAAAGTTTGTCAAAGTTAGAAACTTCCTGTCCCTTGGTCCTAAGCCATTGCAATTAATTATCTGTGTATCCACCATTCTAATGTTCAAATAGTTTTATTTGTTCATTTTTTTTTACTTTCCTAAGAATTTTTGCCAGCTTGTGAAGAGGCTGGTTAGTTCACAGCCTATCCCCCACAGCTCTCTACGAGATCACAAGCTCTGTCATGTGTTAGGGTGACTGGCACTGAGTCATACTTTCTTTTACTGTACCTGTACTTTTTCTGCCATAATACCTTTTTTTATATTCTTTCCTGCCTTTTGTTTATTCAACTAATAATTCACATGCAAATGGGATTTTGTTTGAGCCTGTTTCTAGAAGAGCAGCTCTTAGCTGAAGTTGGTCTATACTTTCTGTTGTAAAGATCTGTTTAGATTTGAGTTGGGTTTTTTTTTTTTCCAGCAGCTGACACGGGTGATCAGCAAGCAGTGTGCTTAAAATTCCTTGTGAAAAACTGAGTAGGATGCCTGTACTATTTGCAGTAGTTTACCAGAGATAAAAGCAGTGTTAGAGCCCTCATGCTAAAGCCATTGTTCTCTCCTTTGCCTCATGATTTTTATCTGGCAATCCCCCTTTGACAGAGGCTGATTTGACATCTTAGAGCGTCCACAGACAAATGCCTGTCCTAGTAAAGATGCTCCAGAGTGCTGCAGGGCTTGCAGGGTAGCCAGGTTGCCCAGCACCACCATCTTGGGATTTCCACCTCTGTCTCAACACTCACAGTGTATTCAGCATTCAGGCCTCAGTTGGGCATCCAGACCCCCTTGAAGAAAGGTTAAGAAAGTTAGAGAAAGGGATCCAGGTGTGGTGGCTCAGCAAAACTTGGTTTTGGGGGCAGAAGGAAAGCCCATATTGCTTGTAACAGCTAGGAAGTGAACGTTAAAAGAAAGAACTGGAGTTTGTGTGTGCCACTCTCCTCTTCCTTTGGGATCCAAAGTGTGACTCTTTTCTGGGGGTTTATTCCAAAATGTGGCATTAGTTAGATACATCTTTGAATTGTCATGCTTCGAGCAGGGTTTGTACCTTCCTGAGATCACTTCTGACCTAAATAATTCCTGCCTGGGGGGAACTGGGTGGAGGGCCATAGCACAACATTGCCCCGTTTCCAGTGACTTGTGATTAAAGCAGCAGCATGTGAGAGACCCAAGTTCACATTCCTGTCCTGCCTGTTTCACAAAAACACAAATACCTACGTTGTACTCCTCAAGGGGCTATTCTGGCAAACAGGTTAATAGATACTCTGGAGGGCTGAGGTCTCCTCTGGTTTCTCTGTCTGGAGGAGTTTACCTAGAGAAAGAGACAACTGGATGCTGGCTCCATAGGTTACTGCAATTCCCTGCAGATGCAAAAGACTGGGTTAATAAATGTGTAGTTATTTATGAAGTGTACACGCTGAAGAAGAGAAAATAGCTTTCAGGTTAGTGTGCTTACATGAATGTCAGACAGCTGAGTTGAGGGGGATCTGAATGTGGTTCTCTGGCTCCACTGCACTAGCAGATGTTTTGGTATTTGCCATGCCTTCAAAAGCTTTCTAGCTCTTTTACGATCATCCTTATATATGCTGTAACCTGCATATCAATGTCAAAACCATGTTTACAAACCATGGTAGCAGCCAGCCAGTACTGAGGCAGCAGCAACCCCTGAATGAAGCTAAAAGGCACTCTCCTTTTTCCTGGCAAATTTCACCCTTGGCATGACCACCATCAGGTCCAGGAGGTTTTCTGCCTGGTTTTGTTTTGTTTTGCTTTGGATTTTTTAAAGAAAGAAAGTCTGATTCTACAGTATCAAGAGATTTCCTTCTATAAATACTGCAATTATAGACACAAGTGCGTTTTACAACCAGTGCTGAACATCATCTTCTCTTTAACTGCTGGGTAAATACTAGAATCTGAGTTTCTAGAAAGTTATGCTGCAGTAGGTCACAGCATATTCCCACAATATGGTAAGATCAATCCAGGTAATTCTGTGTAAAAGTCTGAACTTCTAGACACGTGCACACATAAAACTCCATTGATGTAATGGGCTTTCTACTGCAAAGGAAAAGGTTTGGTTTGGATTTTTTTTTCCCCTCTGGCTTGCAGGAGTCGAATATTTCAGTATGCATTAAGAATTATGCACTTTAATCGTAAATCAATTCACGAGTTTATATGAAATGTAAAACTAGTATTTTCAGGCATTTCATTAAAATAAAAAGAACTGTTCTGCAAGAACAGCTTCAGCCCTCAGCCCAACTTACATGCTTAGCTAGATTAATATGAGTGGAATTGAAATAAGTGAGTCTGGATGAACTCCAAGTCAAAATTAGACTGCAGTGAACCCAACATTGAAGTCAAAGGTAATTTTCCAATTGATTTTGGTAGATACGGGATGTTAGAGCCAAGAAAGATGCTGAAAAACCTGATATTTCTGTTATTATTGCTGTGTTGAGGATATACCTGCTTCAGATTTTGCCACCTATTTGTTCTGCAGGGCATGGGGAAGATGCAGGCAGCAGGCTGGGAGACAATTATTGAACCAAGGATTGAAGGGCTAGAATTCTAAGGCAGTATCCTCTTAGTAGGCTGGTGATGGAACTGAAGACTCTAGAACCAACCTGGCTATTCTAGGAATACACTGTTAAATACCTGATCACTCTTCTGGTGAAACAGCCTAGGTATTTCCACACTAGAGTGCATTCCGTGGCATTATTTCCCTCGCTGTGGAGAGAACCTGCTAGGTCCTTTCAGATAATTGGGTTGCTGGGTTTTTTCACACTAATTAAACAGAAAATGTTTTGAAGTGAAATCAGTCACTCTCCCTGGCACGTTGCCATACGGAATGGTGCAGGGGCAGATGCACTCACAGCTCTCCTCACTGGCTACAGCGTACAGCAATTGGTAGGAAAAAGGCTCAGTGGAAAACGGCCTGTTCTGAGGAGATGTAAGTAATAGCCACATTAGACCAATAAATATCAACAGTGTGATTTTTATGTGCAGCTGTAATTATTTTCCACTAAAGGAGGTGCGGGAGGAGTACAAAGCCCGCGATTCCCATTGCTAGCAGCCTGCCTAGCAGAACGCCTGCCTCCTCCTCACTGCCTCTCAAAGACACACATCAAACAATTGCATTAGCACTTCTGCTGCCTTTCTTCTCCCACCCTCTTTTTTCACACTATTTAAGAGCTAAAGCAGAGTGGTGTTGATAGTTGAGCCTAACAGTGAGTTTTGTTTGAACACAGCTTATCCTATCAATGATAATTCAGAAATTTCTGCACGCGTTTTGAAGGCAAGTTTAAATAATTTTTAAAGATGCATTTCTCCATTTGCAAATAGCAAATCATTTTTTCTGTTTAGCGGTCCTGAAAGTGTGTCTTTCTGGAAAAGCTTGCTGTGGAAAGTTGGAATAGGATAAAATTCTGCCTCTAATCACAGAGATGGGCTCTATGAATTTGTGGATTTAGAATATGTAGAGTTTTAAAAGACATTTTTATATTTTTCATGTCTTTTTTAAAATTAAAAAGCCATTATTACAGAAGAACAAATTGCAATATTTCATCTTTATTGCCACTTTTACTACTGTGGGAGCAATTTTAAGGAATAGCAATTCAGTAACTCTAGGTGCTTTCTGCAGACAACTGCTTTTGTTTTTCCTTGACGTGTTATTAACAGTTTTTGGATCAGGCCCCAAATATGTGTAATTAGCTTTTTAGAAGAGCTATTAGAGTGTAATCGTCCTCCCATCTGGATTTTATGTTCTGGCTATTAATGCTACAGATGCTTTAAAATATACAGCTTCAAGCCCTGCTCTGATCCTATTAGCTAAGGCCTAAATTCCTTTTTTTTTTTTTTTTTTTTCTCCAAGAGGCATGGAGAAGTCCTTGAGATCTTTATGTACTCACCTTACACAGGGGGTGTGTTTAGTACTCTGGTTATAGATAATTCACACAGTGATGTGCCCCCAGTGCTGCTCCTCCTAGGACCTTTGCCATCAAGTTCAGCATAGACAAGTTTGTGTTCTTCACTTATGTATTAGCAAAATACACACACGTTTGCTCATCAGCTTCCATAGCAAGACTTCTCTTTGACTGAGTCAGTGTATCTTCTACAAGGGCTCAAGTGTTGCGGTCAGATGATGGTCATAATTTCTAAATAAAATATGTGGGCATAATCTGGTATTTTGAGCGGTCCCACTTTTGTAAGAGGAGATACAGACTCAGAAGGAAGTGCGGACTTGAAAAGCACATCCATTTCAGATGGAAATTTTGTGGAAGTCTGTGGGAGTTAGTATCCAATTTCCGGCTTTTTAAATAGGATTTAGGTCCCTAGCTCCTATATGCTCTCCAGAATTTCTGACTTATTTGCTCCCCAAGATTTGCAAGGAAGACCAGAATCCTGCTGGGCTAAAACCACAGACCCAGTTAGAATTTCTGCCTGAAAGAATCCTCTATATATCACTTCAAACACAGGATCTGGTCAAAGCACAGAAACCACAGGTTTGTGTAAAAATGTCATATACCAACATTGTAGGAAAAAAATATTTTGTCCTGCTATAGTGTTTTGACTTTTTATTTATATCATCATTTAATGAATAGAATTATCTAATACAGGTTTTTTTTCCAAAAAATAATTCAGTATCTTGAAATTAACTAAAAGACATATGATTCCTCAGGTTTCATGGCAGGTATACAAATGTTTATTGAAAAGAGAAGCATTTAGGGACATAAATCCATGCTGCTTGTTGAGGCATAACTTACTGTTGCCCTTGGGAGGGAAAAACACACTGCACTTCTGTGCGTGTGTGTTAATGAACACATATTTAATATACTGGCACATTTTACTTGCTGCAACACTCAGGTTTTCGTTTGCCATTTTTATTTAATGTCAGCTCCAATGGCACTAAGATGTCTATGGTCTAGGCACAGATGTGTTAAAGTAATCTGAAAAACTGAACACTAGAGCTCGTAAGAAATATGTGTTTATTTCATAACTATTCTCTACATGTATCTCAGAAGAATCCTATTTATTATTCATATATGGTTCAAAGATTGTCACGATAAATATAAAAGTATACTCAGGGGAAGTGTAAATAGGGACATGAAAGTCAGAAAATGTGATGTGAATTATTGTCACTACATATTAGTGAAATAAGTTTTGTGTTTTAAACAGTTTGTCTTACTAATTTGCCTGTGAAGGGTATCTGTTTGGTAATGTTTGGGCACTACTGATCTCCACCATTTCTGGCACCTTTCTACATGCATCCTTTATGCTTCTGAATTTGCTAGAGCTTTTGAAATCCATACTACTGAAAATGTGTCTGTTTAATAGCAGTTATCACGTTTATGTGACTACAAATAGCATAAATTAAGAAATTACCCAGAGTGAAGTTAAAAGACCTTTCTGATGTCATCCTTCACATCATTTAAACCGATCACTAACTGGATAGAAACTTGTACAGAACTGCAGTAAGGAGCTAGCACCTTTTGGTAAACACCAGACTTGTCCTGTTAACATAGATCCTCATTTCCAGATGCATGTTTCCTAGGAGGGGATATGTGTTTTAGGGATCTGAGCCAAAATATGAGCCTGTTCAAATATTCAGTGCATGAGGCAACACTCAGATTTTCTACACTTGGGAAGTGTGCTCATTTTTTTTCTCATACTGACTATGGTAGAGCTGTACATCACAGGGGCTTGTGATGTTCATAAAAATAATACTGTGTAACAATAGAGTATGCAGTGGAGTAATAAATATCATTTAGGATGCAAGACAAAGCCTAATAAATTCATTAGGCAGACTAGATTTCCAGCCCCTAGCAGCAGACCTTGCACTTAAATCAAAATCACAACATGCACTTGTCCATCTTTGATAGAGACTTGGAAACAGACTTTAAAATGAGATGTCTGAATAAAGAAAATGCCCTTGCTTCCATAAATACTAAGTATGGAGCTAGGCATAATAGGCATGAATGTGAAAATGGAAGCATCTGAGCATGTCTTTGTGTCTCAGTTTGATTGCACATTGTGAGGCCTGGTGGCTCGATGCCTTCTCTCCTTGAGCCTTGTGATCACACCAGCCAGTGCAGTGGCTGATGAAGCAAACCTGTCCCTGCTGTAATAGAAACCTGAACTGCAAGGCACCAACCTCTTTCAGACTTTGGTGCCAATTTGGAAATTTCCATGCAAATGCTGCTCTGTAAAAATGCAGCTTCACATTTGCATAGACCTGAGACTGCATCATGCATGGCAGCAAATACCAAGTAAGGGTGGTGCCGTGGAAAGGGCATTGAGGTCAGGCTGAGAAAGCTGCTTTTTTTTTTTTTAATTTTTTTCTTTTTTTTCTCTTTCTTTTTTAATTTTTTTTTCTCTAACTCCAGTTCAGCAAGGGGCTGCCAATGCCATACTCTCAGTTCTTTTAGTCCCATACATCCATTCTCCAGCTGCAGCCTCAGACAGGGCACAAGAATAATGTTTACACTGATTATTCAGGCACAGCATGCTGCAATAGTCCATAAACAGTCTGCCTGCTGGATTAAAAAAAAAAAATCAAAGTTTTGGTTAAGTCTAAAATGCTTTAATTTTAACTTGGGCAGATCTTTACTGTTGTATTGTCATTTGATCCTCTATTGTCACAGGTTGGTTTGTGTGACTACTAAAGATGTAAAAACGAATGTGTTTTTTCCTGTGCTTGGGGAAATATGGAGCTGCTGTTTTATGCAAAGACCAAATCCTCTGCCTTCCTGAAAAAGCAATGGTGACCATCCAAGTACAGCTTTCCAAATTCTTGCCAGTGTGACCACTGCATGGTAGATATAGAGATAATGCATGATAGAACTCAGAAGTTATTGTGTTTTTATTTCTAGTCTGGTTTTTAGGTAGATTCCTATTCCTGAAGACCAAGATGAAAGACTGTGTGGAAGAACATCAGTAACTGAATGAGATTACACATTGGGCGTTGCCAAGATGCTGGTCATTGATCATTCAAGCCAGTTGAATAATATAAAATTCATTACATATTCTTCTGATTTTGTCATTAGCTCTTATTATTCGACCAATACTGGAAGGTTATCTAGATTTTCTTACTAGGAGACAATTTTATTTTTTTTAATTTACCAAGCTAAAGAGTAGAGGAACAAATGTGTCTTCTGTTAAGTCGGTATCAGTTGATAGGTATGTGAAGAATATGGGCACTTCAGGGGAGAAGTTCAAAGTACAGCAGTAGAAGTGAAAAGGAGAATTTGGGAAGGTAGTGCTGGAAAGCTGGCTTTGCTCTGCCTGGGTGAATGGTACTGAGCAAATCCTGTGGTATGGAGTGTCTGCAACAGCTGCAACAGTAGATTAAGGGCCCTGACACACGTGTGTTCTGGAAGCCTTTTCAGTAACTGGTCTTTTAGGTGTTATTCTACGTAATAAATGTGTGCACCTTATATATTTTGGTGTATTAATTTACAGCTGGATATTCTACATTCTTCCACATATCTCGGATGATGTCTACCTTTTTTTTGGTCTTGTCTGTGGTCTTTTGCCTGCAAACAGAATTTGCTGCTCACTAAACACATGAGGAAAACTTTCATAATTCCATGTCAACTGAGCAACTTGAGGTGCTATTTTGGCCCAAGGCAAACCAAATTAATGAGACTTAAATGCAGAATTTGCTCAGTTCCCCTCAGGTTCACTGGTACTGAAGAAAGCGCCTGCTGTGATGATGTATTGGAGTCACAGATACCATAAAATGCAGCACACATTATTCTTTTTTAATCCCCTACTTTCTGGTACCGAATACCACCCTCAGACTATGTTTTCAATGCTAGCACTCAATCTATTACAAATACAGTTTTCCATTTCAGCAGGTTTCCTTCCTTTTCCTATTTCGTACAATGGATAAGTAACAAGGCTGGAAAGAATGCTTGTCAACTTCAATTTTGCCAAACATGTAAATGTTATAAAAAATAATCTTTTAAAAAATACCTAGACAAACCAAAACATTTCCACAATTTAAGTAAGATTACAAAGATGAACAGACAGTTTACAAATAAACCCTGGTGTTGCCCTGGAATTCTGTAAGCCTTCTGTTTTTAGCCTTGGAGTCAAATTTTCTCACACAGTGTTATGTAAATAGAACCGATGTTTACTTAAGTATTGAAATGTGTATAAGAATAATGTAGTGTCAATAAAGAGAATCCATTTTGCCTTTTCTGCTGAACTTAGCAGGTGTAAGAGCCTCGTTATTGTGTCCCCGCGGACACACCCTGGTAGCTTGGTACCTGGTATTTTGGTAGAGAACCCAAATATTTTGTCATGAGGATCCTCCAAGTGAAAGAGCTCAGAATGAAAAGTAAAGCTGCATTCATGCAGTCTTCCGTTGTTCAAATAAAAAGGCATGGAAACACACAAGGCAGCCACTGGAGGTTTTTATTAGCTCCTGTTTGTGAAAATACAATGCTCAAGTCCTTCCGCGTCCTTCAGGTTTATGTACCCACATGGAGCTTTGGGGATTACAGTGGAGAACCAGAAGTTTGCTCACCTACTTCAGGATTAGAACCTCAGCCGGTGTGTGCAGATTTTACTGGGGAAATACCCCTCTGAGTTAGAGGCATTATTTTCTTCACCAAGACAGTTTTGCCAGTGCAACACTAAAATAAATTAAAAAACCTTCATTCTCCAGTTATGGCATATTTCTGTATGGAAATGTAAACAAACTTCACCCCTAATCTAATTTATATGAGTATCAGAGCTGATAAGATTTTTACGCTTTTGATTATACTGATAACGGTAAAGCAAGAGACTTGCATATTGACAGTGTTTGAAATCAGATTAACTAGAAAAATATATTCACAAAGCTGGTTTGTTAAAGAGAAATTTTTTTGCTGCTCTTCTGCGGTAGTTATACATTCATCGGCATTACAATTTCCAGCAATAAACAATGATAATATCTGCATTAAGTGTTTGAAAGGAAATAGTCAAGCCAAAATAGGATGAACTGAGCTGTTCTAACAGACTAAACAAGGAGAAAAGTACTGTAGATTTTTCATCAAAGATAAATCTGTGTCAGTTATCTCACCACTGGGAGTCAAATAACTTTTCTTTGTTCAATTTAATAAACTGAATTTTGAAGTGTAAGGAGCATTTATCCTTTTGAATGAAGAGAAATTCTGTATTTTTAGTTGTAATTGTTCTTTCTGGCCTCAGTATTGAAGGTGGTTATAGTTCTATAAGGAGGTGTCACATTTGCCATTGGTGCTGAGGGAGCCAAAGACAGTATAAATCAATTTACAACCTTTTAAAAAGTGGGGGACAAAATGCACGAACCTTAATTCAAAAACTGCTTCCGTTTGTTATTATTTTATGATTAACTAGACTTCAACCTCCTTTGAGGTTTCAGTGTTAGCATGATAAAATTCATTGCTTTTAACAAACTGACTGGTTTCAGTATTTATTCAGTACATTACACATACATGGAACTACACAGCAAGGGGAAGGTCACTCGATTAATCCTTGCTCCAAAGGTGTAAGTGAGTATGATCATATGCAATACAAAACCAATACATATTGATTAGCCTGACAATGCTTCACTGAACAGCTGTCTCTTGAAAGGAGAGTGGAAGCAATTGGGTACGGGAGGCCTCCTTCATCCTCTCCCCTGGTGGTAAAGTAAACCAGGACCTGACGAGAGCACTTCATTCTTACTATGGTATGACAGCACCCCTAATGCCAACCTGGCTCAAGCAGTACTGTAAGAGAAAAACCTTTAGTCAAGTCCATACATCCCCTGGGCCTCCCAAGATGCCTCAGCGTACCCCAGGGCCAATGTGAGGTTGTTCTCGCAGCCTGTGGTCATGAGTCACTGCTTGGCATACTCAGCTACTCCAGAACTGGCTCCTTTCAGGGTCATAAAATGCTCCTACAAAACAGAAATTAATCTGTTTTACCTCACAAGGGCTGTTTGTAGCTCTGGCCAGACCCAAAATCTGTGCAGTCAAGCTCACTTAGGTAGGCAACCAGTGCATACTGGGTCGATTGGACAGGGCAAACCAGTGCTTCTGCGTGCCCAAAGACTCCTCTCGTTTTGTGAAAGGCTGAGGTCTTGAAGAAGGTTACACAGGGATACACGCTGAACCCTGATGGACATAGCTACTGAAACCAATTTGCTCTTACATGTCTCAGCTTCCCTTGTGCCTATGATGGATCCATATATGTGGAAACAAAACCACCAAGGGATAAAAGTGTGAAAGACATGCATCCCTCATTTTTTCGGAAGGCGGCAGTATCAAGCATAGAGATAATTTGAAATCTGGGTCAGGCAACAAGGAATGAATGCAAAGAGAGAGAATGCCAAGAGTGGACAGACGATGCGAGGGAATCAGATACATCGGGGTAGTCACTTTCATGACACGTGTCTCAGTTGATGAGAATGTCTTGTTCTGGTGAATCTCTGAAGCTGAAGTTTCCTTTTAAGACTTTGTTGTGCTAGCAAAACCTAATGAAGATTTTTGTGAAACACCATCATAGCCTTAGAGAGGCTTTCTGCTGAAGTCACCAGGGCCACACCAGTAGAAAACTGGAGGGAAAAGAGACTCAGGTTGCATGTACTTGGGCAGATCTGGGGTGTGGTGACCACAAGTGTTCCTTCTCTACTAACTCCCATAGCCATTTGCTAGGGCCTCAGTTAGCAAACCTACTTCAAAACAGGTATTGCTCAATGCTTAAGCTTATGATAATGTTTAGGCTTTTTTTGTCTCCCCAAATCCGTAGAATGCAATTTAATGTTGGAAAAGGTGACATTGTTCCATACAACCTCTAGCTGCTTCTCTGTTGTTTGTCTGTCTGTGTCACTGGGCTGATCAAAGCCTTGACAGCTTCACTGGAAGCATCACCTGTGAGAGTGTCTGGAAATTCCGGCTAACCAAAGGGGCTTTTTTTCCCTTTCAGGGCAATGGCAGGAAAGAGAGCTGATAGAAACTGGAGAGCCAGAGTTAACCATTAGGAGGCTCTGTGAACCTTTTGCTGAATACAAGGACGAAGGAGGGTGGGGAGATGGAGTTCAAAAATCATGCAAGACTCTCAGGAGATGCCTGATTCAGCAAAACATAGATTCCTCTGCCTCTACATTCAAGGCTGTCTCATCTTAAAGTGGTTAAGCAGGCCCATAATTTTACCTATGACAAATACCCTCATCTTCATTGAGACGACTCAGGGCTATGCAGTTGCTTAAATACTTTGCAGGTTGTGAGCCACCTCTCAGTAAAGCGATCTCATTACTGCATGCTCTCGTTTGAAATTCTCAAATTGTGAAGGTAGGTACTTTCAATAATGAACACTCTTGGGGCTGTGTCACATGAGATCTTCTGCCTTTTAAATGCAGATAACAGGTTACTAAAAATGTTTCTCTCCACGTAGCATTTTTTGCAGTGCTGCTGTGTGCTGCATATGCCAAACTTTCCTCTGTGACTGAAAAATATTTTATCAGGTTTAGGATTATTATCTGGCCCAAGAAGAAACAGAAACGCCTTCAGATTTGGTTATTACATTTCACTGAACAATCTTGTGAACACATTGAATGGATTGTCAGTTATCTTCAAATATAATTAGGTATGGTGAACTCACTTTTTGAAAGTTTACTTTTGTAAAGATGTATTTACTATCATTCAGTTTCTTTCATACCAAGTTTTCATACCATACTTTCATACCACTGTCTTCTGCACTCTCACACAATTCTTATTCAGTATTTCAGTGGAACCTCACTGTTGCTGTTAAGTTGTAGCTGTATTTTGCCCAAATCTGTTTTACTCAAAATTCTCTTTGACTCTCTTCTGGTTCTGCATTTTTCTGTATAAGCCTAATAGCTGAAATTTCATTGGGTTCTTCAGTTGCAGGATGAGCACTGATGTTACAGACTGAACACACTTTATTCCTGTTCAGACTGAAGTCTGCAAAGTCAATGCGTTTCTTCAGTGCCAAGAGTTTTATGTGTGTTATTCTTTGGTACGAGAGGATAGGGCACCTATCTGCAGCCTGTCACTTTTGAGTCATCACTCATTTTACTCAAATGTTCTTAATGAAACAAGGTACTTCAGTTTGGTGGGTGGTACAGGAGGGATCCTGTATAAATTGGCAAGGAAAAACAGGGTATGAAAACTCAGTCATACTCCTTAAATATTAGTCACAGAGAACACGGTTATTTCTCTGCTTTGCCTTATCCTTCTGAATTGAAGAAGGAACTTAATTCATTACGTCCAAATGCCATGTAATTGACCTCTGCCCTCACCCAATATTCCAGGGAAATCCTTCCTGCTCCTACGGCGGTGCAGCCGAGACCTGTCTTTGGTGTGGAGCTGCTTCTTAAACGTCGTTTCCTTGTTCCCTCCCTAGGACAGGCAATGCGCCGGGATGGCCATGGAGCAACTGGGAAATAATTACAAAACACGTCTCTGAAAAAGAGGACGAGGAAGTGAAATCAGAGGGCTCCGCCGCCCTCCGGGAAAGGGAAAAAAATACGTACAAATCCCTGAGCAGATGGTGAGTGTAAACACACCGGAGCGGAGCTGAATTCCTCCCGGGGGGAACTCGGACTTTCTCCTCTCCGCTGCTCGCCTCTCGCCCGAGGAGGCCGGGGAAGCTACTCCGCCCGGGGACACACGGGCACGGACAGACACGGGGACGCGCACACGCGGCCAGCCCACCCGCACGGGCGGGGACGCGCTCACCACCCCTCGCACACACACAGACACACGCACACACCGAGGCTGCCCCGCTCCGCGGGGACACGCGCCCCGCACCGCCACACGCGCGGAAGCGCCGCCCCGGACCGCCCCCGCACCCCTCCCTCCTCTCCTCCCGCCTTCCCTCCTCCCCGCCCGC
>VYXC01005738.1:257607-297252 GCA_013397175.1 Platysteira castanea
AGCCCGGGGCAGAGGCAGCGCCGGCGGGGCCGCGGTGCTGCCGGGGTGGCCTGGGGGTGTCGTGGGGCCCGTCGGGCCCGGCCTGAGGGGGGCACGGCGCGGGCAGCCGGGGCCGGGCGGCTGCACCTCGCTGGCGGTCGCTCTGGCCTCGCTGCTGCAGGTGACGGGGAGAAAATCACATCCTTTTTTTGTTTATTTTTGGCGTTTCTTCTTTCCGTTTTTTCCCCTTTCCCTCCCTCTGTGTGTGTTAGGCAATCTGCAGTTAACCTGTGAAAACGACAAGAAGTGGTTTCAGAAATGTGAATGGGTAGGGCCGGGCCACTGGCGCTCATGTGTGACCTTTGCCATGGATTTGGAGGCAGGAGCTGGAGGATGCTGCATGTGCTTTCCAAAATCGCATGGCAAGCTTAAAAAGTAGAGCAGATGGTGATGGTAGTGCTTATTATGGAAGAGGTTCATGGAAATCCTGTATTTCCTCTAGACAGTTTTTGTGTTTTTTCTCCTTGCTAAAGAGGTTATCTTTGACTTTTGGCAAGGAAAAGAATGTTGCTGCAAGTTGTCTTACAAAGGAATGGGGTTATTTTGCTCTTCCACAGAGAAGGGACCCCCCCTTCTCTGCCAGGTTTATGGCTCTGTCTCTCCTTTGGGATTGACAGCACTAAGTGTCTTGGCATAGACGGAAACTGCAGTATGCTTTATTTTCTTATTGCACGCCTTTATAGTTGAATGTAACTAGAAAGGAGACTCAGAATATTCTCTTATCCCTCGTATAAATCTACATATTATTCTATCTAGTATATATTGCACTTGAAGTGTTAAACTCTCAGGGGGCATGGAGGTGGGGGTGTGAGGCAAGGTCTGCTAGTTACTTCAAACAATTCTCCTTGCTCGTACTTAAGAAGGAGAGAAAGGAACATGTTGTAAAAGCAGGTGAGGAATATATAAAAGTGAAATATTAATGAACTGAAAAAGCTCAGATAGCAAAGACATTGTGCCTAATCATTCAGGAGGGTTCTCGTCCTCTTTATAACTCTTCGTTGTATGTGTGCCTGTACTACAAATGCAATTGATATAAAAGATGGTAATGTTTGTATTTAGCTGGAAGTAGTAGTAGTACATTTTGGGGTTTTTTGGCATTGGTGATCATCTCTGGAGTAGCTTCCTTTAGCTGTGATGTTTGAGGCTGCTGTAAGAAAGAGAATTATTACAGAAACAGTAAAAAATATTTCAAGAATGTTTTCTTGGAAATGTAAGTGGGAAGGGCTGACTCAGACCTGGAATAACCCAGAGGAACAGCTAGTCTTGGAAAGTCCTTTTAGGGACATCATGATGACGACTGAGATGTTATTCATCTCTTGCATCCCAGAGAGCAGCATCTCATAAATATACAGCACTGTCTCAGGAGAAGGTAATAATGCACAGCTGTCCAGGATCTGCTGAAAGTGAGACATAGAAGCAAGGGATGTTTTCTGCAAACTGAGGTTCCTTTACCTCTTTGAGTCTGGAGTCCAGTGCTCCCTGGAGTTTGATTAACCTCCCCAGTTTGGCTTGGAAGGATACTAAGTGCAGCAGCTTTCTGCCATAGTTGGGTGAGGGAATATAGTTCAGTGGGAAAGTTGTCTGTCAGCCCACAGGGTGAAGTCCTGTAGCCCTGGCTGTAATCCTTGGAAGGACTTTTTGGAGTAGCTGGTGGCTTGATTAAGGCCTGCCTTCTGGAGAGCTCAGTGCAGGCCTGAGTAGGGCAACAGATATGGGGAGCTGTACCAGAAGGACGATCTGGAACGGTGCACAGGGCGTATTCTATGTCTGGCTTACATGAGTTAGTGTTTGGTTTTTAAGTCTGTTAGTCACAGGAGATGCTGAAAAAGCATCTTGTATCCTCAGGTCTGTGCATGTGGTTGTGTGAGAGTACGATCTCTTGTGCTGCGTAAGCTGTGTGTGGTTGGATTTCTCCTTTTTGATTCAAACCTAACGTCACATGAGCCTTTGATGTTGAGATTGAAGAAATTTGATTTGGCAGTGTTTTGGGGCTTTTTTTGCTAGAGTGTTTCATAAACTGAAAGAGAGATGTGAAGATGTTGCTACACCGGGAAAAATTCCCACTCTTTTGTAAAAGTTCATTGAAGACACTGTGGCTTTGTTGGATTAGCCCATCTGGAGTACTGGAAAGAAAAATGGCCACTGTATGTTTTTTATGATGTTGGGAATTACACAGATAAAAGGAAGTTACTGAGAAAAGTGTTTTGTAAAGTTAAACTCAACAATAGTTTTAAAAAAGTATAAATCTACATATTGTAAAAACATGACACTTTCATAGTGTTTAATTGAATTGTTTTCAGTGTACTTTTGGAGGCCTCCTAATGAAAGAAGGCTGAGTATTTACCTTCCCTTGAGGCAAGGGAAGAAGTGAATGGTGCACAGTGATTTGTCTGAGGTTGATTGAGACTAGTAGAGCATGGCACGAAATAACATTCATGTGTCAGTGAACGTATCAATGGAAAAGGAACCTTATAAACACTTAGTCAAATTAAATAGCTACTAGCTTGTTATGGTAAGGAACTGAACTATATGTTCTATCTTGTAGAAGTTACTCTGTTAAAAGATTCAGTGCCTCAGGTCTTCCCCTTGAGAATAGTTTTGCTGCAATTGGAAGGGGCTCATTACCAGGTGGGAGGAAAGGAAACAAAAGGAAATACACAAATAATGGCAAGTAGGGGCTGGGTTTCTTTCCTCAGAAGTGACTGCAGTTTCATCGGGTTTTACTCTCAGTATTGCACTTATTTGGCAGTTTTCTGCAGTGACAGTAAACTGGGTTACCTTGATAAAGTAAATATACTTTTGTATTAGACTTCAGCTATTGAGTGTACTGACTGTGTGAGATGGCATGTAAAATACAGAACTTGTAAGCACCTAAAATGTGTATTGTCATTTGTACTGTAAAATTTCATGTGTAGTCCTCTGCTTCAGCAAGGGCTTGTAACTTTGAGAGTATGGGAGATGCAGCTGTATATTCTGTAGGCATTGTTATTAAACCCCTATAGCAGTTTGCTAGTTAAATATGGGGTTACTTGTACTTACTGCTTCTTGACTTGTTCTCACTGCACTACATTGTGGAGTATGTTGCTTAGATAATACAAACTCACACCGTGACTGAGGGCTGTAGTATCATTTCTCGATTGTATGGCAGTGAAATAATAATGATGATGATGATAATAATAATAATACTTTCTATGAAGTCTACTGTCTTTACCTGAAATGTGACTGTCCTATAGAGGATAGTTGGATTATAGTAAGGGAAAAGAATCTACAGGCAGGCAATAAGTAAAAGCAGTGAAGTTCTGGATGTGAAAAAAGCAAGACTTTTATCAAATATGTGCTGTAGTCTTGTTGCATGTGTTTTTTAATTCTGCACAAAAAGTAAAACCTAAAAATTAAAAATGCAGTGTTGAGAGGGATTACCAGATCTGAGTGATGATGGTTTTGTATCGAAACGTTGTATGTTGCCTATAGATGGTGCTATGTTTTTGCCCTGATTATTGCTATGAAGGCCCATGTGAATGTTGAGGTACGGACGTGTAGTTCTTTTCCTCATACATGGGAAATTGAAGCAGCGATGTGTGGAAGTCACAGCTGATTTGTGATAAAGACAGTTGAACTGGAATATATATCCCAAGTCCTACCATCTTGTCTTAATGAATTAAGTGTGTTTATGTAGTTTTTTTGGTAACTTGGCATAAATGTGGAAACTCCCTACAGGTCCAATTACAGGTTTGTGTGTAAAGTTATGCAGCATTTTCTCAATAAAGACTAATTACTATCAGATAATTTTTTTCAGTCTAGGCAAAAAAGCTTTTCCTGGATTTCATTTTGTTGTTAAGTTTGAGAGAAAGCAGTTCGGCACTCGTAGAATGTAATGATGCTTTTACATTATTTAAGGAAACACCACTTAATTTTTTATAATGTGCTAGCGTATCAGGAATTTGAGATCCTGCTCAGTCAGTAATGCTTCTGAGGATCACAGCTGTTTCCGAGTGTGAAGAACCAGTTGTGACAGACTGGTAGGAAGCTTTTAAAAACACTCTTCTATAAATTTTGATAGTGCAAATCATTGGTTTTGAAGGTACATTGTTTTGTTCTAGTGCATATCCAGCTCTGGCTTTTTTTGCTGATTTCACGCTTGTTTTTGGGCCTGTTTCCTAATCCTTATTCGATGTGCCATCTTTATGTGATCTCTTAAAAAATTTTGATAGGAAAATAACAGCTCTAAGTGATGTACTGATTTTGTATAATACAGTGGGGTTTAGATGTGGGTGAGAGTACAGAAGTATTCAACAGGTTTCTCATCTGTGTATTGCTTGTGACATAGTCCAAACCTTGCCCTTTACCTAAGAAGCAATCACATCTGTTCAGGTGTCACCTCCCAATGATGTTAACCTGTCGCTGTCTGCCATGCCAGCCAGATCTCACACTGAGAGAAAGATGGAGTCACCCAGAACAGCCAGAATATTGTCAGAGGGGTGTGTTACGCTCAGGCGGCGGTGACGGTCTCTGTCCTCTCTACTGGTATTCAAATACACCAGCAGTTTGTGCTTTGTGTTTTGTGCTGTGTGCTAGGTAGTAATTCCAAATTCTACAGTGTCTTCTACTTTTAATTTAGTGCAGTGCCAATTTGTGGGATTATATTTCAGAACTATCTTGGTTCATTTGTTTATTAATTTAAAGTGTTTTGTCTGCATTTTTTTTTTTTTTTACTATATGACTGGTGAGGAGAGAGGAGAAGAGCAAAGTTTTGCCATCTATTCTTGAGGAAGTTTTGCCAGTGGCAGAAATGCTACTGATTTGAATAGGAGCCTTGCTAACTGTTTTGACAGGTTTTATGACTTTAAAATATGCTGGCTAGATTCTTGATGACCAACTGAACATGTTGTGGCACAAAGGCAATAGAAATAGAGTAACAGTCCTGCCAAGAATAGATTGCCTTTCATTTTTTTTGTTAGTAGTTGTCACCATACTTATTACTTTATTTTGTGCAAGAATATTTATTTCACTGTTAACACAGAAGCTTTAAATAAGAACGTAGTGTATATATCGAAAGGATGAAAATGCTAACAAGCTAATTTTATTTGGAGTATTCAGAAATATTAATAAACTGTCTTGGAAAGCAAATTCTGCAATAACATATTCATGTTTTTTTCTCTTGATTTTGCTGAAGGGAGGTGAGTGGCAGAAAATGGCAATAGGAAAAATGATGTGGCTTTCTCCGTGTTTATTTCAAGTAAAGTGATGCTGCAAGATGATGTACATTCTTTCACGTTCATTGAGACCTTACAAATACCTGGAGCGCAGATCATGCCTTCAGCTGTTGAGTGTAAGGTATCAATTGTGCCTAAAGTGACATGTTAAGCTTTTAATATTTCTTGATACTTTAACCAAGTATGTTTTAAGTTGGGCCACACAGCATCTGCAGGAAATGGCATGTCCAAGTTGATATCATGTAACATATTAGTTTCAGTTTTCATGTAGAAGCACATTGTGGTATAATAGAATCATAGGATCATTAAGGTTAGAAATGACCTCCAAGATCAAGTCCAACCGTTTACTGAATACCACAGTTCCCACTATTGAGACAACTGCCTTGTCTCATTTTTTTAATCCTTCCAGGGGCTGTGACTCCACCACTTTCCTGGGTAGGCTGTTCCAATGCTTAATCACTCTTCCAGCAAAGAAGTTTTTCCTAATATCCAGTCTGAACTTGTCTTGGTGCAACTTCAGGCTGTCTCCCGTTGTCCTGTCGCCAGTTGCCTGGGAGAAGAGGCTGACCCACAGCCTTGGGGTGCCTCAGCCACAGCCTCATTTCAGGTAGTTTTGGACATTGATAAGGTCTCCCTTGAGACTCATTTTCTCCAGCCTGTAGGACCCCAGTCCCCTCAGCCTCTCCTCATAGGGTTTGTGTTCCAGACCCTTCACTTGTTGCATGACTACTTGGCTATTTGGAAAACAACCCACCGAGCATGTGAAGGCAGCAGAGGCAGACTATGAAGACATTCCAGTTGACTTCTTCTGTTAGAGGTTAATGAGCTGTGGGGGATCCTGGGCTGGGAGAGCCATGTAGATATCTCTTATTCTCTTCTGGTCTTGCTGTTTCCCAGTGTAAAAGTAGGTGTGGTATAAGGAAGGTGATAGCAGGCTCTACCATCTCTGTGAATAGCATAAAAAGGTGGTTTTGTTTTATGTGAATTTAAATTTTGAATTACGGGAATATGTAGTGTTTTGTAGCTACAATTAATACAGAGGTCATACTGTGAGTAGGAGACTCAAGCATCCGAATTTGTTACAGTTTTGAACCCGTTTTTTCAAGGTAGTGGCTATGAGCTCAGAGAGGAATGTTGGCCGCATAGCCCAGTGGCAAAACTGCTGCTGGTTTTAATGAGGCCTTGATTATGCCCTTAAATAATATTTTAGTGTCTGTCAGTTTGCTTTGTGCAACATTTATTTTTTTCAAGGACTGATTTTCAAAAGTTACTGAGCTTGTACTGTTTTGATGATTTTTGTTACATCATTAAATTCTTAGTACTTCTAAAAATTAGGTTAGAAGAATATTTCTTGCAATAAGTAAGTTCAAAAGAATAGGAATTTTAGAATGTTAAGACTGCAAATACAATTGATGTGAATAAGTTCTGTGTCTGAAAATAAACTGCTTTGTACCTGTAGGTACCTATTCTGTACTAATGGTGATATGCAAGGGCACAAAACAAGGCACTTATAATTTTTATGAAGTCCAGCTGGAGCAGAGATTTAAAAGACCAGAGTAGTTAAAATGATTACCTAGATTTAAACTTTTCAGAAATAGATGAATAATGGGAAAGTAGAAGGAAGTATATAAGATTTGGGAAAACTGTTTCAAAATAATTTTGACTGGAGAGTTGTAGATAACATGCATACAGAATAGAAGAGAAGGAGATAAAAGAAATATACAGAAATTAGTTTGTCAGGTGATACGAGCTGGCACCACAAATGGCTTCTTTTTATCTTCTAATCTTCATTTTATAGCTAGCAAACTCTGGGGCATTTGCTGAGACGTTAAGAAAAAGACACAGAGGAGAGGTGGTGGGGAATGAAGGGAAAGTCAGCGGTTCTGTTCTCCCAGCTCTCTCCCTTTGTTCTACTCTACCGCAAAAAGGCTGTTAGAAGAAATTTAGGGATTAGTCACATGAGCCGCAAGGTAATCTCTATTCTCTCTAAACCCTCATCCCAACCTCCTGATCTTGGTCAATTATGTGTTTGGTGTCTGTGGCAGCATCTCAGCAGATTTCACACCAGCCTTTAGTACTTGCTCACAGCCCTTAATAAGGGAGTAAGGTACAGTTGTCTGTTAATGATAGGTTTTGTTACAGATTAAACTTTTAACAGGCAGAAATCAGAACCAGGAGCTACAAGGCTGCTCTACACTGTCAGATCTGCAACACCTATGTCTGTTTTTAATTGTTAGTTTTGCTAGTTAGTTCTTTTCATTTAGTATTGGGCATAAGCTAAGAACATGCAAATAGCCACCTTGGGTGGCTTAGCTAAAGGCCTAATAACTTACACATCTGATTCCTCTTTGTCAAGAGATGCATATCATTTTTACCTGTAATAGTTCCAGTTTAAGAGTGCTAGCAGGTAAGGAAGACTAGGATGCTAATATGACTTGAATGAAGTTTTTGCAAACCTATCCTGTGAGTTGCTTACAAGCATACATAATATTCCTGAGACAGTGTGGGGATAAATTTTCTAGGACAAATATGCATTTGTGTGTGTGTATATATATAATACAAATGTTTTCAGTTAAAGGTAAGCGGTGGTGGTTTCGGTTGAAAGCTACACTGTTTTTAATGTGGAATAGTGAGTGGTTCAAAAAAAAAAGGGTTTCTTTCCTTTACTTGCTTTAATGACAGTAAAATTGAAACAGAAATCCAATCTCAGATCTCCAAGTAGTTAATAACTGGGGGCAGGGGTGGGCAGAAAATAACAAAAGCAAAAGAATTACTACTTATCCTGGTTTAAAGGATTTTATTTTGTTATGGGCAAGATATTTCTGAAAGCTGTATATTGCAATACACATATTATTTCTAGCCTTGGTTTGAGAGGGCCTTGGGATGATATTATTTATTGAAGAAGGTGAGCAAGAAGTCACTGTTGGAAAGGGGTGTGAGAGTCAGATTTTTGTCTATTTTCTCATGCTTTCATTTGAATTTTACTGAGATCTTACATTGTAGATGTTTCATTGTGATTCTGTATGCTTTGAAAATAGTTAAGGGGGGAAATGTATCTGTAAAAGTAGCAATTCCCTACTCACAATAATGATTCTTATAGTTTGCATAGGACAGTGCATGTGACCTCCAAAATGCTGAAGCTGAACACCAGAGAAGCCATAAAACACTTACACAGCACTATATCTTCTGCAGTGTTTTCTAAATTTAGAATAAATCCTTGTCATGAAGAGTTTGTATAGTTAAAACAAAACAAGACTTGGCATGACACAGAACAGCTTGAGAGAGGCATGAGAGCTGTAGGTGAGGCACTGTGAGAAATTAAACAACTGTTTCAAGTGAAGGACAGTGAAGATGCCCACCTCCTTCAGTTGAAAAAAAAAAAAAAGGGAGTTTGAACTCCTTTTGTTGCCTAGTTTTTCATTAGTAGGTTTTTAGAAACCATCTAAATTAGATAGTAAAAACAGTAACTATATGAAACTTATAGAAGTTTTTTTTTAAGTAATAAATAAGAAAAGAATTTAAGAAAGCTGTTCTCAAATGCACATTTGTGGGTCTAGAACCTCAGCTAGGGTTATGGCACTGCTTCCTTCAATGGAGCCAAACACATGTATTGCTGGTAGCTCCTGTTTGTGTTTGTTAGGCTGAGCAGTGGCTGCTGATGGCTGTGTGAAAGAAGGATGGAGTAGGTAGAAAATGCAATAGCTTTTGATCTACAGTGCCTCTAGCATCCCTCCCTTGGGATGTCATTGGATCTCCTCTGTTCCTCTTGAAACTGGTTTTCTCTCCTAGAAGTTAAAAATGAAACTTGCAAACATTTGGTAAATTATGCTGCTTGGGTAAAAAATGAAAAGACATTACAATGAGAACAATTTACCCTGATTTTCTATGGAAACAATACTTGCTTATCCTACTAAGGGTCCTACTGTATGAGCTGCACCAGATATTTTTGAACTTCTTGCTTGCTTTCAACAATATTTGATAAAAGAATGTAAGTCTTAAAAATTAGTTACAGTTTTATTAAGTTTTGAGAAATTTGAGGAGAGAGAGACACTCATATAAATTCTCTTGCTGAGAGAAAGGCTGAATGATGACCTCATTTTATGATCAGTATCAAAGAGTCCACCTAGGAGAGGAGTCTTGTATGTGTCCTAGCTGCTTGGAGCTTCTTAGACAGTGAAATGAACCAACCACGACATGCAAATCTGTAGGTAACTAGGTCTTGTTAGATCTGGCATTCATAATGATATATGAGGAAAAAAACCCTGAGTGCTTTTCTTAAGCCGTTGTTTGTTTGAGGCTTGAGGTTTTCTTTTTTAAATGGTCTCTTCCTCCCTCCCGCTGGGTCATTTTTATATCACCTTTTTTGAAAGCGTGGGATGGAGCACTCATTCAGGGTGTTGGACTGACGCCTGCCTGGTGAGAATTTATTTGTTTAAGCCTTTATGCTGTATCCATTTACAACACCTGAAGATTTGCTTCTCCTTTGTTTTTGTTACTTACCTACCTGAAGTCCTCAAGGAAGCATATTGCAGGCATGAACCTTTTATTTAACTCAGCTTTTGACTGGGAAGACAGCAGGTATTGTGTTTTTTTAATTGGTCTGTTCACATTGACACTCAGCACATATATCAGCAGAAGCAAAGAAGGCCAGACTTCTTTTTGTTCCACCGTGTCAGAAAAGAATGGAAAGCCCAAACAAACCCTGCTGTGAAGAAGGTGCAGATGAATTGGTTTTGCTTTGAACTAACCTGAGTGCTTGGAAGAACAGAAGCTGTGCCTGCTTAGTGAAGTGTGTATTGGGCTGGCTGGCCATAGTGTAAAAACTGAAGGAAAGATCCCAGTTACAGATACTCAGCTGAAGATGGAAAACTAATAATTTATGCTTTGTTGCCATTCAGCTTCTCTCTGGTACCTCTGGTTTAAGAAGGTGTTTTAAAGCACAAAAGTAGGAGAAGAGTTCAGAGGCATCTTGGTTTTCTGTGCAATAGCAAAACACTTAGCAATTAGTAGCGAATGCAAAATCCAAATATTTGTATTCAAATAGAGTGCATTCCTACTGAAGCATTTTAAGTGGTTTGTTGCTCTAGTAGAAAATGAGCTTAGAAATAAAGCAAGGGAGTCTTTGTCTCAAGAGAAACTTAATGGAACGTTATGTTTCAGTAGTTCAGTCTTTATGTTAAGATTTGGAAAGCATATTACTTTTCTGCACTTTACCTGAGCACAAATGATGGTGAAGAACAGAGAGAAAAAGTGTTGAAGAGAGCGACTATGAAAAACAATGATATTGTGTAAGTGTTTGGCACAGTAACAACATCAAAACCCTCCTCATGTGTTTGTTTATTTTGGAAAACAGTTTGGGCAGGGCAGTACTGTGATCATTCAAGTCATGTTTGGATGTAAAATGAGCTTGGTTTGCTCTGTCAGGCAGGTGTTGCTGCGTTCCAGTGAAAAGCATTTGTTGAGGTTGTGTGCAAAAAATGCACCTGTTATTGGAATGACAATTTCAGCTGAGATAGACTGGTGTGCAGGGTACAGCAAAGTGACTCAAGGCTGAGACATCCTTTTTAAAGCTGGGATTCTTCCTTTGGCACTGTCATATTTTGCCTTTGCTCATGTTAGTTACGCTTCAGGCAGTGCTAGTTGTACTTCAGTTGAGCTCTGGTTACTGTATGTGCATGTTAGAAAGACCTTTTGTAATTTGTCTATTATGAATGATGGTTATTGAGGAAAGTTATTTCATGGGCTATTTTATTATCTTGAATACAGCAGCTTGTAATACTTATGGGTTTACCAGAGGGATTTAATGAATCTGTGACAATAGAAACAATTACAGGGGTGGTAGAAAGAATCTTTGAATGCATTATTTTTATTTCCCTGGAGTTAATCTTCACATATCAAAGTAAATTAACCAGAATATGCTGCGTGGATGTCTTCTGGATTCCCAAGTCAAAAGCTATTATGAACAAAATGTGATTAGCTTTATTCCCTGTCCTACAATCCTTTCTCAAAGTATGCTCCTAGTGAAGTCAGTATAAGTGAACAGAGTAATATTCTGCAGACATTCGTGGTATTAAGGGAAAGACACTAGTCACTGGAATATGTAGAGGTAAAATTCCTTCAGGAGATATTTTTGCTTTTCTTCCTGAATCTCTGGCTCCTGCCACACTCTCAGTCTCCATCCACCTGGTTGGTGCCACCCATCTTCATGCTCTTTGTTATCCCAAGGGTCGGCAGTACACGGCCTCTTGTCCAGGTTTCCACCCGGAGCTCAATCTGCATTTCAATCTGCAGCTTGCAAGCCGAGCTACCTGCACCAGGTGTATTCCTCAAGACTACAACAGAGTATTTGCATGCCTCCCTTTGTCCCTTTAATGCCCTGAGGGATTGCCAGCGGAATGGCATTTACTGAAGAGGTCAGGTTTGATGGAAACTGAAATCATAACCTGGCTGGAGAGGAAACAGAATACATTTTGTATTTATTTGCCTAGGAGTAGATACATGCAGAGATGAATGTCCGTGTAATCCTTAAACTGTTTACTATGTTGTGCTAATCTCTACAACTACATCTGATTACAAAAGGAAAAAAGGCCACTGGTAGGCTTTAAAAGTTTTTGCCATCTGTCCTGGTGCTTACCCTTCGTTCACCGTAAGGATGTATTGTGAGACCCTCCCCGTGTATTGCAGCCTCTTTAGGCTGCTTTTACTTTCTGTCTCTCTTTTGGACTCTGTTCAAATGGCGCAGGATGTGGGTCTTCTGTTTTACCAGAACAATGAAGATCCTCATATCCTATGCTTCAGTTGTTTAACCTAGCAGCTTTGCATTTGCGACCTTCTTTTTGTTGTGTAGCTCTTCACAACAGCTTGCAGTGGAGTTACCACAAGGAAGAGATCTTCTAGGTCTGTTCTAGCAAGAGGAATGGTGTGCTTTCCCGAAAGCTCCTTCATCCTTGGCATTTTAGTGCTCGTGAAATGGTTTCACCCTGCATACCCTTGTTAGCTGAGTGCATCTCCAGATCCCCACCATGTAAATGACTGTACCCTTTGCATGCTCTCTGGATCGGGTTCGTCCTTTGTCCTCATATGACACTGTACTGTTTCTATCTGTTGGGGAGATCTGCCTAGATCTGAAACCAAAGGAGGAGGGGGATAGCCTATACTTCTAGCAGGGCAGTGGCTTTCCTGCAGCTCCTGGCCTGCTTTCTGGTGTGCATGAGTTAGTGTAGTTGAAAGGACTACGATTACTTGTAATTGTGAGGAGGAACAGACTGATGTCTTTGGGAGAGCTGAGGAAGGTGCACTATTTACAACAATGTTGTTCATGCTGAAGTACTTCATTCATCTAAATCACATTTTGTCCATGTACTGATGCAATAGACAATATGTTATCAAAGCTAGTAAAAACCACCATGGCTTTTGAGAAAATACTACCATTACTGAAAAGCTGGGTTAAGCTCTCCCTAAATCCAAAAGTAATTCAGGCTGTTAATGGGGTTTCAGGACTCTTCCCTAGAAAGTGCAGACCAGATAAGTGATGGAGATCAAGAAAATAATATACAGATACCAAATTTGAGAGCTAATCCCTGTATTTTTAAATATTCAATGAATAATTTAGCAAAATATTTTAAATATTTAAAGTGTATTTAAAGCACCGTTTCAGCACTTCCTGCATCTTTGGATTTTTCTTTCTAATCTCTTTGGCTCATGATAGAGGTTTCAGGTATGCTGTTATTTCCATCCCTTAGGCTATAATGAAATGAAGTATTAGTTCAAGATATGAAATTGTGGATGTCACTGCTTGGGCACAGTTAGGCACAGATATCTAAAAGATTTTAATTTTATGGTGGAAATCCCTTATAATAAAGTTGTGGTTTTCAGAGGAAAGGCCGGACTTAATTGGAGTTATTCACACAACTTGATGAGGGGAAGGAGTACTCTTAGAAAATATAATGATCAAGTTTTAAAGATTTTTTGCTTAAAGAATTTTTGCCTCCACAATGTATACATTCTCTTGATCAGTTGCAGTATGAAAAATGGTATTGGTAAGGTTTTTTAATGCTTAATACATGTTATCTTTGTTTATTGTTTGTCACTGGCTGTGGCAAATGAAAGTAGCCATAGCCAGGATAAAGCAAATTTACCATGCTCTTCATGCAGTGAGTATGTAAACTTGAAGCTTCATGCCAAAGTCTGTGTTGATGGCTAAAAGTTGAAAGTCTGTATGTTCTAAAGGGAATGCAGGACAAGTTTATGGAAGTGAAGTCCAAAGAGTGTTTCCAAGTATGCAGAAATTTGGCATGAAAATAGTAGGAAGAATATTTGGGGGGGATGGGGGGGGTGGTGGGGTGGTATCTTACATTCTTCTTGAACATAAGATTTTGCATGTGCATGAGATGGGAATGTGGCCTGGCTGCATTGTAGGAATGGCTGCATCGGATCCAAATTCTGTAGTCACAAAGCATCCTCAAAAGTGTTTAAAATTGTAGAAATTAAGAACTGAAAGTCTCAGAGCTGGTTATGTCCGCGTTGCCCAAGGTAATGCAAATTGCATGAGCTGACAATCTTACTCCGTGAGCTCAGGGAATGCTGCTGATCTTCTTTTTGTTTTTTGAACTTTGATAATCCACTGTCCCACGTGGCCAAACAACGGAGAGAGATCTTGTTTTCTATGTATCTAATGATGCTAGCAATTTCTTGGCAGCTGAATTAATTTCAGATTCTGTAACATGACTTCAGATTAACATTAGATTTCTTCTAGCTAATGGTATTTTAGCCTCTCAACTCTATTCACAGGAAGAAAAAAATCCTCTCTCTAGAGGTATTTGTGTTTTACTTCTGATCTCCCCTACTTTCTCATATAGTGCGTGTGTCACAGTTTGACCCTTTAATAGATAGAGGTGTGAAAAGCACTGTGGTCATGACTAGCAGCACTTCTTTTCAAAAATCAGTTCTTAAACTTTGAGATTCTACATGAACAAAAAGGTTGTTAGTGTATACATAATAAGAGGAATTCAATTTCAGAGTGATCTGTGCTGCATAGTAAAATGAACTCACTTGTACAGGGTTCATTTTAATAAGCTGCATGAAACATTGCACGAATCGGAAGCAAAGATTTAGGCCACCCTTAAACTACGTTAGAAAAACAGTGGCTTTCTGAAGTAGTGGGTAACCAATCCCCATGTCATACAGGGGATGAGGCTACAGTGTGTCTCTGCGTGGGGGAGTACTGAGCAGAAATAAAGGAAGTGTCTTTTGTTCTGTGTTTTGTTAGTGAGGCTTGCTGGAACAAGTCAGTTTGGTGTCTTAAATTGAAAAATAGGATGTCCTCTTGTGGAGAGTTTAAAGAAAATGAGGGAAACTTATTCAAAAATCAGAAAATGTTTTACCCTGAGGGGTTAAAAAAGGTCTGCTTGTTTGATTTAACAGGAAAAAAAAAGGAATGTAATGAATACAAATATGGAAGTGCAAGTGCAGGTGAGAGAAAGGCTCTTGAAATAGAGTGGTATTTAGTAGTTGGAAGTACAAAAAGTGCTTCTATAAAACCTGTAATCTGAATATGAAGGAACTAATTTGTGTAGATTTATATAGGAGGTTGGAAGCAGTGCTCATCTTGGTTACTCCATCCCTAAAATCTGAGAACAGAACTGTCCCTGGGATGCACACAGTCACATGGTAAATTTTATTTTAAGGCTCTGTGATGGATGGATTAAAAAAGTAATTTTAAGAGAGTTCACAATGCAGGTATTTTCTGTTTAAGATTAAAATATTTCAAAAATTGAACCATTTTTCACTGTACGTGCTGATTACTATGTCTGCTAATTTATTTTTTTTTTTACAGCTTAGGGTGAAGAAATGATCTAGCCTCTTCCATCTTCATGTTCTTACACATGAGGACAGACTTAATAGAAAAGCTGATGGAGAGAGGTTAATTAATTTAATTGGTTTCCATGGGACTTATAAAAATAAATATGGATACAGTTCATTTTCTCATAGAAGGCTGTTTTCTATAAGCCTATAGAGTAAGTTAAATTTGGCTTAAAATCTCTTTGGAAGAACTTACTTTGATGTGGCCTAAGGGCTAGGATGGCTTGTGTTTTTGGGATAAAAAGAGGGATCCAGGACCTTAAAAGTGCTTTCCCCCATCCTTGGCAGTAAATGTCATCCCCCAGACCACTGCAGCAGTGGCACCTATGTCGTGTGCCAGACTGCGCTGGAGAGGAGGTGTTCAGCTGCGATGTCTGCGATCACTGAGCAGCTGTTCTGCGTCTCCCGCAGGTGACAGGCCAGATGGAAGTGTCTCCTGTGCCTGGTACAGCCCACAGGCTGTCCTCTGGATGGTCCACATGGCTGGCCAGTGCTCATGGTAGGCTTTTCCTGCTGGCATGAGTGGGTTTTCTAAAAGCTTGCAATACTGTTGCGCGTGAGTAAGCATAACAGCCTTGCTTTCCTGAGAATGCTGAATGAAAAAGATCAGGCATCTTTCGAACTCGTAAACTGAGTGATTATGGATTTTTCTAACCAGGAACTTGTGTTTCTTCTCCCCCATCCACTACTGCAACTCTTTTTCATGTTATCTGCTGGATTTTTGCCTTTTGCATCTGTGGGTGCATGCAGTTAGTCAGTCCCTATCCTGCATTAGCATTCTGTGCCGGGAGGAGCCCTCGGAGACCATGGCTTAGCTCTGCTTAGGCTTTGCTGTACAAGCCTGTTGTTAGACAAAGCTTCACATTGAATTCATATTTTCATTATGAAAATGTGCACCTAATTGGTTCTTTCAGCTAACTGAAATGAAAAATGGGTGGCATCTGTTTAATAAAGTCCATTATCATCTGGAGATTACAGAGGGAAATATTTCTTCCTTGCTGTGTCTTAGTGTATTGACTCAGTGTTTCTTTAGGGGTTCAGTGCTGACCTGGAGTTTTATAAGAAGCTTCATGCAGCCAGCATGTATCTTGAAACTGTTATGAACATGTGACCATACTGATATTTTCTTGGATTCTAGCGGGTATCTAAATATGGCACCTGTAAATTTGAACACACAGAAAATGAAAGTGTGCATTACCAGTCTTTTATCTGAGCTGTCCCATACACAGACCCTAATTTAACCAGGTCTCTCTCATTTACTTCCACCATGGTTCACTGTATTTTTAGGAACTTAGCATATGATATTTCTTCTTCCTTTATTTCTTGGTGCTTCGAAAGAAATCCTTGTGCTGAGACTTACAGTCAAACAAATTGACACAAACTCATCAAGTATGTAGGTACTTGAGGAATACCGTATGTTGTCCTCGACTTTGCTGCAGCTGGATTCTTCAGAGGTCTGTCATAGAAGCATTTCACAGGGTGAAGTGTATGGAGGACATATGGCATGTTTCTTGGCAGACTGTGGACTTCTGATGTTCTTGTCTATAAGCACAGACATACTGCTTTCTTTATATAGGTATTGTGTGTTTGTGTGTGTGAATATAGATATATATATAGATATATATATATATATGAGAGCTGATTTTATACTACGCTATTGCAGAGTAAGTGTTGTAAGGTATAATTAGACAAGCTATCACTAAACTACTACTGAGTTAGTTTAGAATTATACGTTATTTCATTTTGGATTGAGGCCATTTCTCTCATGTGGTTTCCATGTCTGTGATTTCTTGTTCTTCAAAATACAATTAAAGACTCAGCAGACATATACAGCTAATGACATAGAGAGAAATTAAATATTTTAATGACTTGAAGTGTAAAGCTCCATTCATTTATTTCTTTATTAAAATATTGTTTAATACTTAATCTATGCTAATGAAATATGACAAAGATGAAACCACGGAATACAGCATCTGTGGTGAAGCTGAGCCTGAGATGTTTAGGATATTGAAAGTACAGGGTGTGTTTAAAGGCTGCCCTTTGTGCATCCTACTGGGATGCAAACTACTGGGATTCTGTGTCATAGCAACAGACTATAGCAGGAGCAGTGGTTTCTGGTTGAGGCGTTGCTTGTCAGTGTTTTGGTGACTGAGAGATTTTGGTGGGGTTGCCGGGCTCCAAGGACTGTCCTTGTTTCTGCCCAGTCAGCTGTGGTGGATAAATTCTGAGGCTGGTTTGGATCATCCTCTTCAATACCATAGCTCAGGTTAAAGGAAAAGAGGGATTCTCAGGACCTTGGTGGTGTTTGTGAGAGAAATGGAAATGTGCCCTTAGGGAAGAGTGTGGACAATGAGTGATATAGCTAGATAGTAAGAGCATTAAAGGGCCTGTGAGGATGAAATGGAGAAATTTGGTGTCAAGGGAAGAGAGATGGGTGTACATGTACATTTGGGTTATGTGCTGGGAGCTTGATAGTGTCTTAGGGGATGCTGACCTTGAATGATGCTTCTTTTGCCGCATCACAGCTGGATAGCTGTAGCTCTTTTGAATTAACCAGTTCAGCTGGGGACCAGGAGAGGCTTTCAGAGAAAAGGCAGTGTCAGATGGATAGCTGACAGTGAATGCTGCTTCACTTCTCTTACCAGGAAAAAATTATGAGCAAACATAACTCACACAGTGTTTGTGCATGTATGCTGTGCAAAATGTACATATTTACATAAGCTTCAATCCTTTTGCATGCATAATTTCTGTGATAAAGGTATTTATTACTGCCTGGTGAAAATTGTGCGTTCAATTTGAATAAATGTTTTTGTCAGAATTTCTGCAGTAGTGATCTTAGAAATCGTGGGATTTTTAAAATTTACTTCTCTCTTTGAACTGTGGTGTAGTTAAAAGTGGCTTAAAATTTAAGAACAAATACTTGTTTTGCTATAAGAATAAATAATGCTTTATTATAACAAAGAGCATATATTTTTCAACTACTTGAAAACCTTTCCTATCTCCTTACCATAGCAATAACTTTTAGCGCTTACACAGTGCTTGACTTTTCCAGAAGCACTTTACAAATATTAATAAATTGTTTACCTGGGTTTGAAAAGCTGCACAGTGCAGACACGTGGGTGGGAGCAGTTGGGGACAGCCAGACCAGCAGAGCAGTGTGTCTTGCTGCACCTCATTATTTGCTGTTATAAAGATGATTGTCAAAGGTGCCAGCCACCTTTCATTGTCCTTCCCTTTTGATAGCTCTTATCTTGGTGAATCTACCCTGTATATTTCTTAATGAATCTTTCCCCTGAGAATACACCATGAAGTCTTGCCTCATATACAATTTTAGGCCCACTAAGATTTTCACTGGAAAACAATTAGTACTGCTATATACACATAGTGTGCCTCAAACTAGCATTTGTGTGGTGCTTTCCAAATAGCGATCTCGAGGAGTCTAATGAAGTTGGCATTTTCCTATTTTGGAGATGTAGAAAAAAATTAAAGTTCAGAGAAGACAGAATTGGAAATAGGGTATTGGATTTCTGGCACATAGCTTCTCCTTAAGGGAATGCATAAGATTGTCTTAATATGGATAACAGAAGTGCTTTGAATTATGAAAGAGTAAGATTACAGGAGTTAAGAGGTGCAATATATTTCACATCCCATGCTTAAGTCAGAGAGAAGGAAAAGCCAATATCCATGCACGTTGAATTGAGATCACAGTGAGACAGTGAGTGCATACACCTGAGAATTTGTGTAGAAATTAAATACCGTTTAGTTTCCTTAATAATTTGTAATGCCAAGTAAGTTAACTGAGTAGCAACAACCAGAAATACTGTCTCAGACAACACCCATCACCATTGCCCCATGCACTGCAGTGGACTTTGTGTTTTTCAAAGCTTCGTTTGAGTTACAGAATTTATAAGTGGATTAGGAACTCTTAGTCTTCATGTCAGTACAGATGGATACCTCGATAGAGTTTTGGCAGCAGAGGAAGCGACACAAATCTGTCTAAATCCCAGTTTTGCTACCATGCGTATTAACCTGTGTTTCTCCTGAACACTTCAGAAGCACTGAAACACTTCTTTCCAGTGCTCTTTTTTCACTGGTACATCAGAACTAGGACTGCTGCTGCTACAGTCTCCTCACCTCCAGCTGCCAATTACAGGCATATCTTCAGTGTAGTGCTTCCCTGTATTTGGTGAGGTGTGGTTATTATGTGTGCCCTGGGCTCCCTCTGGTCTTCTGCAGTAGTTGCCTGGACTGCACCTTGCAGATTTGAGTGCTTTTTTTGTGCACCTTGCCCCATCCTGTCCAAGGAGAACAGGATGTCATTTCCAGTGATCCCACAGGGACTTGTAGTTGAAAGATTGAGTAGGAGAGGGAAGCAGTCGTCAAAAAAGGAGGAAATTCAGATGAAATAAGGAAAGGAGATTAATGGTCAAATGAGTCAGCCTTTTTTATTTTTTTACTCCGGTATTATGTTTTTGTAGAACATTGTTTGCTACAGATCCAGGAAATGGTATTGGCATTTAAACCAAAAGAATTGCTTAGCTTTCTATTTAAAGACAGTTTTTCTTGATCTTTTAGAAAAAGAAATTTGATTAGCTGATGATTATGACAGATGATTATTTCCTGAGAATTCAAACTGACTCAGCTGAGATGATCACAGGATCATAGAATACCAGGTTGGAAGGGACCTGAAGGATCATCTCATCCAATCTTTCTTGGCAGAAATACAGTCTAGGCAAGATGACCTAGCACCTGGTCCAGCTGGATCTTAGGAGTGTCCAGTGTTGGGTAATCCTCCACTTCCCTGGGGAGGTTATTCCAGTGGCTGATGGTTCTCATTGTGAAAAATTTTCCTCTTGTGTCCAACTAGAATCTCCCCAGAAGTCTCTGGTTCTTATCTTGGGAGGCAGCTAATGAACATTTGTTCCTGCTCTAGTAGGTCTGGCTTATTCCCCAGCTGGGTGCAATGGCATGAATATTGCTACTCTTGGACCCTGCCTCCTGAGCCCTCCAGTTTAAAGCCTGCCTCACCAAGTTGGCCAGTCTGCTGCCAAACGTTCCCTTGCTTCTTCTAGTCAGATGGATCCTATTCTTTCCTAATGGACTGTAGTCACTGAAGATAATTATTGATGATAATTATTATTGATCACAAAATCACAGAGTGGGTCAGGTTGGAAGGAACCACAGTGGTCATGTGGTCCAACCTCCCTGCTCAAGCAGGGTCATCTTAGAGCACCTGGCACAACATTGTGTCCAGATGGTTCTTGGATATCTCCAGTGAGGGAGACTCCACAGCCTCCGTGGGCAACCTGTTCCAGTGCACAGTCACACACACAGTAGAGGAGTTCTTCCTTGTGTTCAGATGGACATTCCTGTGCATCAGTTTCTGCCCATTGCCTCTTGTCCTACTACTTGGCACCACTGAGAAGAGCCTGGATCCATCCTCTTGATGCCTCTCTTCAGGTGCTGACAGACATTGATAAAGTCTCCTCTCATTTGTCTCTTTTCAAGGCTGAACAAGTCTGGCTCCCTCAGCCTTTCCTTGTTAGAGAGATGCTCCAGCCCCTTAATCATCTTTGTCACCCTCTGCTGGACCTGCTTCTGGAGCATCTGCCCCTTCATCCGAGTCATGGATGACTTGCTAAAGGCCCTGGAAGTTGAGATTTAACAAAGTATTTGGATAGGATGTTGACGTTAAATACTCCAGTCATGAGTGTTTTCTTCAATTTTTGATTTGTTCCAAATTGTAGCCTTTGCAACTGGTAGTGGGCCAGGTATCTGCAGTTCTTCATACCGTCAAGAAGTGAGAGCTGGGGACATAAATCACTGTGTTGTGAAGTACCTAAAAGTGTGCTAAAATCCCATGGAATGACAGATTTTTATCATTATGTGCAGGAAAATGATTACCTTTAAATGACAGTGGGATTTTTTTTCTAATTGAAAAAGACAGACCCTAACAGCATAATTAGCATAGATTATCTTCAGTGTTGGTCTGTTTGTGCTTTTACTTCAAGGGGCCCTTAAGGATGGGTGAATATTTGTTAGAGGCATCTTGTGGTAGTAAAAATCATAACCAGCTGGAAAGCTAACATATATATACACAAGTTAGTTGTAGATAAAAGCTCACTTTGTTTTTTGGATTTTAGTTTTAGTATTCCTCTTTGCTTAATGATCTTTTGAAGTCCTCTCCATTTTTGTGTGCATAGCTTTCTCTATGATATAGTGCATACTAATGTTTAGGAATTTTTTCTGAAAAAAAGCTGAAGCAGCTAATAATTTTTTTTTTTAAAAGATTGGTCTCAATAGGTGTAATTAAATACCCAGTTTGTCACCTCAGTAGGCAGCAATTCTAGTCTTGTTCTTGTATCTTATTGCACTGTGTGGCCACACTTGGTTAACGTGTTACCTGAACATTTTATCTGATCTGAGCAGTGAAGTTCTTGAGCTGATCTTTGGATTGCTAAGTTCATCCATTGTTTATATGAATATAAGCAATGCAGTGTCATACATAGGCCTATACTTTAAGTCTTAATTCAGAGAAACAACTCTGCTTTGTTTTCTATCTACTTGCACTGAAAAACTTAGCTTTGAACATAGGAGATGATCTCTTTCTTTTTTTTGGCAGCTGAAGTTTTGCAAGAATGGTAAATCCTGTGATTGGAGAAGGAATTCTAAAGATTTTTTTCAAATGCGAGGTTCTAATTGCTGCTTATTAAAAAGGCTGAATTTCCTTTTTAGCTAACAGGAATAATAAAAAAAAGGGACATGATGCTGAAATCTCTAATTTACAACACTAAGCTTTTTAATTATCTGAATATCAGATCTGATTTGTTTGTACAGTTTTTTAGAAAATTACCAGAATAGTGTTGTGGATAGTAGCCCTAGAAGCTTAACAGAAGTTAAGACATCTCTGCAGCCTAAAAATATACACCCCGGGATAGCAGAATATTAGGTATCTCAAAAAACATGCTTGGGCTATTGCATATACAAATCATGTTAAGCTTTCCAGTATCTAAGTAGGCACAATGTGGTTGATCAATGGTCAGTCGGGGTTGCTTGGAACACCTGAGGTAGTGGGAAGACTGATAATGGGTAAAATTTTGTCACAAATTTAGGCTGTTATGAGCCTGCAGTAACTCTGCCAAGGACAGTATGGTTATTCTATGTTTATCTCCAAATAGATGATTATCCAATTAGTTCAGTAGAAGAAAGACTAGAAGCCATTGAACTGAAAGATGTTTGGCTTTATCAAGGATGTTGATATTCATGGTTAAATACTAAAATATGAATGAATACAGAAAAGAAGAGTGATGGGAACAGCCTGTTTTTCTGGCCATCAATGTTAATATCAGTATAATGGTGAGATAGGTGGTTTTCATCTGTATTGGGGCATTCCTTGTGGAAGCATTGAGCATAAACACTGCATACCCAAGCAATTTTTGCAATTTAAATTGTGGGATGTTTTCTATCAGGAAATGTCACTTCACACTGCCTGCTTGAGGTCAGTGAGTTAAATATTGGAGTTGGATTCTAACAGGGCTGGATAATTTAATAACCCATAACAGCATTAGCAGTTATGCATGCAAAGATAAAGGTTATCACTCTTTGCTGTATAAGCTGATTGCAGTGGGGACCTGTGGGGCCTCTTCTCTATTGAGTTTAGAGCTACACAAGAGCTGCTCTCTTAGAGTCGAATCACCTTTGTAGAAAGAGAAATAGTAGACTTAAAAGTTCAGTGATCTCAGCTTATACGGTAAATGTTGCATCACTCCATCTATTCCAATGAGATGCTTGAAATGCAGAGATGTTACAAGAGGGTTGGTGCAGCACCATGGAGAGATAAAGCGCTCTGCCCGACTGTTTCCCAAAACGTTATTTAGGATAAAGGAATAGGAGCAGCTTCGTTTGAGTTAGAGAATTTACAAGTGGATTAGGAACTCTTAGTCTTCATGTCAGTACAGATGGATACCTCGATAGAGGGAATCTGGTAAGCTTTTGGGAAAAGATGTGCAGAACTGCCATACTGAGACTGTTACAGGAGCTAATCAGAGCTGAACAGCTTTAATCTGTTTGTTTACTACTGAAAAAGTGCACACAAGGTAACATAGAATAAAAATTTAATTTAAAAGTAAAATGTTTCTTGTTTTTTAGTTTATCACACTTTTAAAATAAAATTTGCAGTCAGTTAATGATGTGAGAGGAGGCAGGGTGCATGCACCTGACAGCTTGGGAGAAAAAACCATTCTGCTTCTTGTCTGCTTATTCAGTACTGGCTGCAATTTTTAAGCGTGTTCTCTGTTGATCTGGACTTTATGGAAGAATATTGACCAGAAGGTACCATGTTCTTTAGAGATTAATTGATGGTAAAACACACTGATTCAGCAGCTGAGTATGTGCTGAAATGTGTTATACTTTTATAACCAGTCTTGGTATATTGAAGATTTCATTATAGTTAGGTTTTTAATGCTTGGGGGGAGCTGTTGGCCTAAAATATAGTTACCTTGTCACTCAAAATATTTATTCTCATAGTCTGTTCCTCTCTTTATGTTACATTGCTACTATTTTCCTCTCATGTTTTGCTGGAAGTCTATTCCCTTCTTTACATTTCCTTTGTTGTTCTACATTTCCAGGGTGTAGAAGGAATTAACAGAGTGATGAAGGAATATTGGAAGTGTTTATTGTTGTCTACAGACCTTGAAGTAAACTGAAATATGGGCTCTTCACTAAACCAAATGAAAACAATAACCAAAAACCTGCATCTGTGTTCTGTCTCAAGCCATTTAGAGTTGAACTTTATCCCTCATTGCATATTTAACTGGAAAATTGGAACCTGCCTAGGCTGAGATGCTTTGTTGAAGACAATAGCCTGACATGTGTGGGCTATTGCTCTGCAGCACATCTGTCTTAATCATTTGGTGCATTGGGGCTGCAGGCCCACCTAACATTACTCACTGTCCTGATCAACAGATACTTCAAGGGGACTTGGTGTGTGAATAAGATAAGCTTTAATGCTGTGCACATTTAATAGATAAGTGAAAAAAAACCCATAGGTTTTCTGTTTCATTGTACAGAAAACTACTTAGAGGATTGCAGAGGGACTTAGGATTCCCCCCTCTGCACCTTTTTTTGATCTTGTATTCACAAAAAAAAAAAAAGCTGGGGATATGCAGATGTCTTAAGCTTGCCAGTAGCAGGGATTCCCTACCCCCTTCTCAACCTTAAGCTGCAGAGCAAAAAACAATCCCCTCATCTAATTATCTAACTCCTTTTTCACGCTGGCAGTTACTGTAATTCTCATGTACTGAAATTGGTCTAGCGGTCTGTTATGGGACACAATAAATGACTTCTTATATAGCTGTGATTGATCTCTCAGAGAGTGTGTGGTTTGTCTGGTGCTGGTCTGAAATGTCAGGAACAATGCACAGAAATCAGCATTTCAGCAAGGAATTTTACCTAAGTCTTTGAAATTGCAGAGACCTTTTAAATCTGATTGCTTAGATTAGAGACATAGGAGACAGAAGGAATGCTTAGTTTTGAGTGTGACTGCATTGCTACACACCAGCCCTCTGATACTATAAATATTTGCACTTTTACTCTCTTTAATTAGTGAGAACTAATTAGAAATAATGATTTTTAAAAAACGGCTTTAAAAATTGAAAAGTCTTTCATGCTCCTTTTGCCTTCTCAGGAAGGGAGAAACTGATTTATCCAGGAATAGTGAAGTTACTCTAACAAAAGTATAACATAGCTTAGGAAAGAGCAGAAGATGGGTGTATTTATGTATTTATGAAGGTGTAACTTCTAAGTGTGTATTTTTTTTTTTGCATCACAAGCATCTTTTGCTGTTGCAGCTATGGTATTAATGTTGGAAAAATACTAAGTAGAACTTCCGGTAATTTTGCGATAGGTGATGACATTCTCCTTGTTTATGCCAAATCTTCTTCAATAAAGAAGTGTAAGTCCAGTGTCTTAGGCGGAGACTTGTGCAGAAGAAGCCTATCAGCAGTTCATTTATAATTTGGTGAGGATGGTTTCTAAGCTTCCTTGGTGAATTTTCCCTTGGAAACTATATTAATGGCATGTGGGCTAGAGGGTTCTTATCTCTTCTAACCTAACCAGAGATTAAAAGGCCTGCGTGGTTGCCACACTTGGAATCAGCCTGGTGTTTGAACAGTAAAACCTGTAATGCTGTTTAAATTCATTGCCAGCAAGAACAACTGCCTGCCTTATAGTGGTTCGTACAATACAAGAATTTAGAGTACAGGAATTACCATTGTGGAGAAACAAACTGGGTTCTAGAAATGAGTACAGCTGGTAAAAACTCAATCAATTTCTAGTTCAGAGTCAACATGCAAGTTACAGTATGAACACGGGTTTGGAAAATCTTGGTTAGCTTGTGCTTCAGGTGAAATAAAAATAAGGCAGTAACCTTTTCCTTTCCTTTTCCTCCTGAAGTATCTGCTGTTATGTTTTTCTTTAAGATAAATTTAAAAAAAAACCAAGTGAAATTGTTGCTTGAAAATTGGCATGAAATTCATTGTGTGTCATTTACACAGAAACAGTGCCGGAATGGAAACCTTACAATTTTCTACCAAGGAGTTCTATTTCCTTGTATTTATAAAGTTGTTAATTTAAATCTTTTGGCAGCAGCAATGTTTCATTTTAAAAACCTGACTGAAAATACTTTGTGTGGGCAACAATTCCAAACTTTCAGGCAGTGGACTGTATTTCGTTACATTTTCGCAAATTGGATTTTTTTTTTCCCACATTTTAGAGTATGTTTTAATTTTTCCTGTTGATTAAGAGCAGATGGTTAGTTTAATGCTAACTAAGCTTAATATGGCCAAACAGGTTAATTTTCTGGGTTTAATCCTCTAATATGCGTCAGGAAAATTTTGGAGTATTTCCTGCTACTCTCAAAATATGGTGGGCCATATTTGTAAGATTTCTAAGGTAATCTCTGAGTAGCATTGCAGAGGAAAGATAATTTGACATTAGGTGAACAACCTCCTGGAAGTGATGTCTTCTCCATGACCCTTCCTAATCTCCCTGTCAGTAAACACAGGCTCTGAGCTTGCACCTCTCTGGGGCTATGGTGCTTTATGACAACTACAGTGTTACCACAGCCAGGACAGCAATGGCAGTGAGCTTGCTGGTGGCATTCTAGCTTTAATGTGAACTAAAATCAAGTGACTTCAGACAGAACGTTTGTGGAGAAGAGAGGGCTTCTTGTCATCTCTGCTGCATGTTTGGGTTGGTGTGAAGTGAGGAACAGGTGAGAACGACATTTCTGCCACTGGTACTAGTAAGAAATGAGTGTGCATGGTATAAAACTTGTCCTGGGTTTACCTGCTTTGAGAAGAAGGCAGGGTTTATGTGAAAACTGCTGTTTTGGCTCACAAGCCAGTGAGTGAACTGGTCCTGTGCATTATTACAGTGTTACAGAGCAGAATTGTGTACCTGCAGTTACCACAGGTCCCGTTGGCACTCATTATCAGCGGGGGATGCAACACCAGTTGGTTTTTTCTTCAGGGAAAGTGAGTTGTGACATAGGGATTTATGTTTTCAACATGTGTCTTCAGCTTTGTGGATCAAGCAGTTAAGTAGTCATATTTCAGAATGTGTTTTGATTTTCAAGATGTGCATTTTTGAGGGGAAGAGGCATCCGCGTCATTTAACTTCAGCCACATAACTCTGATTCTTACATTAGAAGTCTGTTTTTCCTCTATGGTCAGTGGAGACTGAGAGGCTTCTTTGTAAAGCAATTCAGAACATCTAAATTGGATTACTTCCTTGATTTGTTCCCTTGTTTCCAGAGGATTTTATTCCTTGAATCTTCACAGAGAAAGGGAAGCTAAAGTCATTATATACTCTGTCATGTCAGGTATGGTGAAATTCCTCTACCCAACTTTGTTAATAATATATATTTGCATTATGTGGTGGAAAACCACCTGAAATTCTGTATCATTCCTTTACATTTTAAACAAACTTTTCCATAAAATATTGGCGATAAGGAGAAAATACTGCAATTAGTATAAAATGGTACTTTCAAAATGTGTTAGTGTATTTATAATGTCTTGGAAAGTAATGAGCTCCAGATGCTTTAAAGTATCTCATTCAAGATGGGATAATAAAGTATTATACTACATGCTTGAAAATACTACAGCAAGGGGGGACAAAAAGAATTTAGTTGTAATGAATGTGTGATTATACCTCTGCAAAAATAGTCTTAATGCTGTCTGGGGCACGTCAGTTTTGGAAGTTTTGCAAATGAGAAGGAGTTATGGTCAGAGATACTTTTTTAAAGTATTATGCATCTGCTTGGGGGTTTATATAAAGTAATTAGTTGACTTGCCTGAGTAAAATTTCTTTAGTGTGTGGTTGTAAGGATGTGTGTGCAAGTGTTTGGAGCCATCCGACTTGCTAATACATAAAAACGGTAACAATTACAATGTACAGAAGTACTACTTTTGGATCCCCATCACTGACCTGCACAGTTGGCACACAGCTACAGGAATAATTGTGAGCAGTCAAACTTTCTCCATGGCTGACAGTTAAGCAGATTTTTTAGTAGCTTGGGAGAGCTGCGTAGGATCACTTTGTGTACTTGAAGTTAATCATTGGCAAAGTGCTTTGTTGGATCAGGGTCAGCGTTCACTTCCTCAAGGGATCCCATCTCCGCTTACCATAATCTGTTTGTCTAACATTCTCTAGTTTTTAGTTCAAGGGGGACTTATTTTGTTGTTTGGTTTGTTTGGCTTTGTTGTGGTTTTTTTTTGGTTTGTTTTCCAAAAGAAAAATCTGAAGTAAGTTACTAGCAAATGTCTGGCAATCAGGTGACGTCTCTCAAGTCCAAGTTCCTTAAAGGACAAGCAGCAAATTCATAGGGATTTTTGGAGCCTGATAGGAGGCCATGGGAACCAGGAAGGCAGTGTTCAGTCGGCCAGGCCTGGGAAAGGAGCCCAAAGGTTGCTGCAATAAGATCACAAAGTTGCTCAAGTTATGAATATATGCATCTTGATTCGGTTCCTCTGGTGTAAGAAATTACTTAGAGTTTCTCACTAAGCTCTGTTAAAACATACTGAAATGCAAGAATGTATTCTTGGAGCTTCCTGTTTCAGTGATTTTCATATGAAATAAGAAATGTTAAAAAATAGTCCCAAGTTGACGGTTGTTTATACTATCTGTTGTTCCTATCTCTTGCAGTAGCATATGCTTAGTGCTCTTGATTAAACAGGGTGTTTTCATGCAAAAGAAATGTGCCATGGCGAACAGCAGAATGGCCAAAGACACTTTGGCTGACATTAGAGAACAGTATTAAATGAGAAAATGTTTAGAATGCTGTTGTTGCTTTGAAATATGTATACATATCGCTTTATAATCCCATAATGAAAGTAAAATCAAACATATAAATCTGAGAGTGTTACATTCAGTTGACAAGTCTGGCTTGTCAGAAAGAACATAAACCAGAAAAATATTTTAATGAACTATAACTCTTTCCAGGGAATATCTGGGTTTATAGTAGAGGCAAGCATAAATAAAATAGTCTTAGAATAATTTATATGATGCTAGGCTAGTGAGTGCAGTGGACTTGCAAGGCTTCATCCCTTTGGAGAATAATACATAGGTATATCTGGAGATAGAAATACAGTATCTCAATGACTGAGTTTAAGAGCCGTTGCATTGTCAAAAGCACAAATTTTTAAATTTAAGGAATTCAAACTCAGAAAAACTACTGTCTGACTTAAAAAATTGAGTTAATTACAGACTGCACAGGCTTTGACATTATTCTTAGCATCATTCCAGTCTACAAAATAACTTGACACCAAAAAGATGAGGTGCGTGACACTGGAAGATGGCCTGAGAGCTCAGAGTGCAGCATGGCAGTGACTTGTAGCGTCATCAGAGATGACGGGAGAGCCCTGCAGTGGGAGTGGGGCTTTACCCGGCTTTCAGTGCTCAGTGAGGCAGCAACGCCCCTGCAAGCTCAGCACAGCCTTTGCTTGGCTCCATTTCGGGTTCAGCTCCAGCTGCTGTGTCTTCTGTGCACTGCTTCCCACACAGTCATAACAGCAACTATTAAGAGGTCACAAAACCATCTTATTTTTTAAATGACTTGATAACAGAGTCTGCTACACTGAAACATGAAACAGGGTATAGGTTTGGGTTGCAGTGGTGTCTTTTTGCAGAATGTTTTGATGGAATCTGTTTCTTTTTTTCTTTTTTTTGACAAAAGGTTATAGATATTTTCATCTGTTACTTGAAAATAAATTAAGTTAAAATGAAAAGCTGTTGTTTTAATAGAAATGAAGGCACGCTAGCAGTCATCTCTGTCTTCAGATTTAAAACACTAGTATTTTCTTTGGAACAGGTATTTTCTGCAAATAATTACATTTTGATTTCAAAACTCATTACTTTGAGAATGTTTAAGTGGAAAATTTTATCCCACATGTGGAATAACATTATTTGCAAACCTAATCAGTCCACGAAAGATTCAATCATATAGACTGCTTCTGATTTTATGCCAATCTCTGAAGACAGAACAGGGAATGGCAGGGCTAATGATAATCTGTCATGCTTAGTCATCCACATACACTTCTATTTTCAAGGGTGAAAGTCAAGCTGGTGTACGTGCATCTCATTGCAGTCAATAAAGATATATTTTCTTGAAAATATTAAATATGTGCCAGAAATACTTGGGACATTTAAAAAAGAAAAATCACAAGTAAAAAATGAATTGCAGAATCACTCAGATTTCTCACTTGATTCTGTCTGTGGCAACTCTAAAAGCAAGAAGCATGGGCTATCTGGGAAGATAAAAAGACTGTGAACTTTTTTATTGCCTTTAGTTTGAAGATCACAGAGTTTTGAAAAGCTGGTGTCTTTCTTCAAGTGAGCTTTTTTTTTAATAAGAGTGTCATAATTTATAAGAAAGCATAGTATTTTTATTGTATTATAGATTAGCTGTCAATAAGACTTTGGAATGCCCAGTTGAGTATTACTGTGCACTGGTAGAGATCTTGCTTGCCTACGAAGCTGATGATTAGCAGAATTAATTAACTCTAGTTGGGTGATTATATCCTGGTGCTGTGTCTTGAGTTTAACACATTTTTACAAGTTGTTGAATAAGTGTTTGCTCTCTTAGGGAAGTTTTTTAATCCTTTTCTCCTCTATGTGACTGTGCTATGTAAAGCCTCTGAACTGTACCACAGAGAGACAAGCAATGAGATGAGTCCAGTCTCTGCAAGCACATTCTCTATGCAGTGCAGGACCAGACCTTCCCAGAGCAATAGCTAGATTCTGATAAAGCCTGAATTATACTCAGTGTGAATGTTTGTACCCTGAGGGCATCTGTCCCCTGCTTGAAGTGGCGTATCAGATCACATCTGTGAGCACATGCAGCCGCTGCTGAGATGGAGAGAATTTAAAATACAATGGAAAGTGATTTGTAATCCCCTTACTGGAATTATTTTTGAGTTATTTTTCTCATATTCATTTAGTTTAAAGCTGTGTCTATTAAATTAAGTTGCCTTTTCTTCAAATGCATTTTCTCAGCTTCTCAAGAAAATCAGTGAAAACCGAATGTCATGTTGTGACCTTCTAGATTTCTGTTTAGTGATCCCAATCAATCACAAAGATGTATATGTTATATCAAATCCATATTTAACATGCAGTCTGAACACAGAGATGCGATGGTGAAATGGTGCAGAATCAATAGAAATCAGCTCCAGGCCGTGCTGTTTAGCTGCACTGTGTTTCAGCACTGCAGGCAGAGAAAGCTCAGGTCCTACCTTTGAAAGGAGAGGCACCACTAGCATGGGAGCTGTTAAAACATTCCTCCTGCAGAGTCCAGCTTGTGGTAAATATTCCATTCATTCCCTGTAACTCCAAACCCACTCCTTTGCGGGATTCTTTCCCCCTGAACAAGCATTTGTATCAAGCGGTGTCAGTTCTGTTTGGTACAACACAGAGGTTGTGGGGGTTGATCAAGTGTAGCTAATGATACAAATTTTAGAGCCAGTTGGTGTGAGTGCCAGGCTTCTCAAACATCACTATAATACTTTTATTTCACTGAACTTTCTTCATAAAATTGAAAGGTGTTAGTTTGAAAGCAGGAACCTCCAATTCCTGTAGTTCTTTCGTGGGGTTAAACTGGCTCTGAGTTTCCAGCTTCACAAAAAATGCCATTGTGACAGGCACTTCAGTCATGGAGCTACTAACCCTCTCTCAGAAAGAAGGTGAATCTTAAAATGTAAGGTGCTGTCACAGTAGTTGCAGCTTTGCTATACAAAGAAAGTGTCTCAGAGGTGGAGTATTGTTCATTTGCTTTTTAAAACACTACTTTTAGTTGATACATGTTTTTAGAGGCATTCATGGCCTTATTTCTGTATTCTGACAACTGGTGCCTTCCTGCATTCCTTGTTCAGAGGGAAATAGCTTTAAGTGTAATAAATTTATGTCATCTTACAGCTAGAAAAAAGAACTTGTAAGTAGGATTGAACATGCCAGAAGAAAAATTTAAAAGAATCTTTTATTTTAATGCAGATCTTGCAAAGATTTAGAGTAAAAAAAAAAAAAAAAAAAAAAGAAAGGCAAGGCCCAAAAAAAAGGCAATGCATTTAAGAGATGGTCATAGGACTTGGAATCGGCCTTGTTTTGGTTCTGTTCTTCTAATTTATTGAAAGCAGTCTGAAAAAAGTATTCAAGCCAGTAAGTATAAGTATAAACTAAATAAACTGATTATCCTTAGAGGTTCAGTAAAACTGTAGAGAGTTTTATTAGAACAGTAGCAGTAGAACAGGAAGAAAAAAGATGTATCCTCAGGATGTTCTTCTTTCATTTTTTGCCTTACTTGTAACAGTAATGTGACAAAAGCTTCCAGAACTGTGTTTGACACAGATCTTTCTTGTGCCATCTTCCTGCCATCCTCAGCACTGGCCAAGGGGAGCTGAAGCTCTGACAAGAGCAGATTTTTTTCCCCTTACTTTCTCTGGCAAATGGCCCTCAAGAAAATAGCCTTCATTTGTGCTTTAGACCCAGAGCCAGCACATAATTCATCAAATGCATCTCTTACCAAAGTGCAGTGAAAGTTTGAGAAGGAGGGAATTGTATTTTAAAATATATGTAAGAAAAATATTGCTTTTCTTTGTGGTGCCTCTTTTTCTCTAGACAGCTGATTTTCCTGGAGCACAAAAGTGATTGTTTTGGAAAACTAACAGGTATCATGTTCTAAACCAGTTTCTGTATTTTGACTAGTGGGAATTACTGTTGCAAGATATAAAAAGCGAGTGCTATGGACAGCTTAAAGTTAAGAGTCTATAGAGGAATAGGTTTCCTTAAAAGCTTTCCAGAAGTATACTTTTTCTTTGAAATGGTATCTAGCATTAGACAATATACACTTCCTTCCTTCAAATTTTCGGAGTGGAACTGCTCTGGGCAGTTCTTCAGTCTCTTGCCATAGAGGAAGCACAAGAAATGAGGCACAAAATCAGACTTGGAAGGTGGAAATTTGTCCTGTGTTCGTCACTACAGGATAGAAGGCTTGTAATAATTATCACAAAGCCTCATACATTGGTTCTTAACACCGTGTTTAAGGGGATATGTACTGTTCTCTTGAGGTAGCATTAGAAGATACTGGCCTAAGTAGGAAATTGTGTGAAAATTTGTGAAGTCTTCCCCTTCCCCCTCCTTGGAACCAGTTAGAATGCTATTGAGGGTGAATGTAGGATAAGATTTGACAGCCACTCAAGTTAGTATGCTTGATAAGTGGGAGGATGCGTGTGTGCTAAGGTTTGGCTGGTGCTGGCTGCACAGTTATTCTATCTGGAGCACGATTAGTGGTGACAGGGCAGCCTTCTGTGTGCAGGGAAGTTCTCTTTGCAAACCAGCACAGTATAGCTCACAAAAGTCTCTCTGCTGCAGAATACATGTGAAGGAGAAGGAAGGTCTCTGTGCAGCCTTACTGTTACAGGAAAGAGGTGGTGAGAGCAGCGTGAGAGCTTCCTGCAAAAATTTGGAAACGTGTAAAGGTTAAAATGTTACTCTTTACTCATCTCACAGGAGAACAAATTTTAACCATTTGCTCTGAAAGGAAGGAAGGAATAATTTGTTTGAAACTCTGCGGAAATGGTAGGGTTCCCTTACACGTACACAGGTGTTTCCTGGATAGAATTTGACCTATCCATATATTAGCATATAGTTCTGCATATCTTTGGGCATTCTATGGGGCTCCATAGGAAAATGAGCTTTTCTTGGGCTTGAAGTTGGAGAAGTAATGATCACCTTTTCAGCTATAGTGTACACTTATGATTTCTAACATTAGCATTACTCATTTTGTTACAAAACCTTTATTTGACATTTAGTTAAGATGGAGCAGGATGCTTTCTATAAGGGTAGCAAATCAGAAGCAAAGAATATTGATGGTTAGTGCTTTTGACAAAGCCTTACTTAAGTCAACCCCTAGAGGATTAGGGTGAATAAACCATTTGAGACATGTTGTGAAATTAAACTGTGCAAAAGTATAACAAGACAGTGTACTGCCACTTCATTTTTGACTATTGGACATTATTATGTGTTGCAGCCATGGTTAGAATTACTTAAAATTCTCAGATGTCCATTCTGCCCCCAGAAGGATATTCCTGCCATTGTTTTTGTCCCAGGTGTTAGCATTCCTTGTGTGGCTGTTCTTCATCATAGCAGCATCATAACTAAGTCTGTGGAGAAATGACTCTTCCTGTGTCTGATTAGATTTCAACTGTTAAATTCTCAACTTTGATTTATTCTGTGCTCTAACTGGACCCATCCCTGAAGGAAAGGGTGACGGTGCAGTGAGACCCAGCTGCATGGGACAGGAGGCCAGAGCCTATTTGCAGTGGGAGGATGGGTTGAAGTGTCTCTTAGCTGTTTGTGCGGTGATTTGACAGGTCTGAAAACAAACAGAAAGCAAAATAAATGGTGTATTTTGTTTCTACTTTAAGAAAGGAAATAATTAAAGAGGCCAAAAAGAAAAATTACTAATGCATTTCTTTCAACACTGAAAACAAGGATGAGATTTTTAGTGCTAGATGTGGTCTGCAATCACTGCCCTTTTACTTTCTGAATATTGGTGTGGCACACACATTTGTGGTGGGGAGCTATCTTAAGGGAAAGCAGCATGTCCAGACAGCAGTGTGACAGCCAGGAGGAATTTCTGACTGCTGCCAGATGTGCCGGTGCATCAGCTAAGTAGCGTGAGTTGTTAGGATGCAGGTTGCACCTCCTGCCCCGGATGTTGTTCTGACTCCCTCTGCAATTCAGACTGGACTGCACTCCTAAGTGTTGGTCTTTAAGCCCCTTCCCTCAGCTGGCCTTGTGTGAAGGATTACAGCAGAGGAATGTGAGGCTCCGTGGGAATTTCCTTTTTTAAGACCCAAGGGCTTGTCTGACCTGTGCTTTTGTGTTTTAGGGCATTGCCAAGTACATGACTGTTCTATGTGGCCAGTGCAGGTCTGACAGGTAGAATTCCCTTATCCTTAGTTTGAGGATTCTTTCCACAACCCAGTGAAGTTGTGTAAAAGGTATTTAACACTTGGTAAACAAGTCCTTGAACTAGCTCTTGTATTTTTCCACTTAATGTAGTGCTTTACAAAGCACAGCTACACTGTCCATCTCTAAATCTGGTATGTATTCTGTATCTTTTCCTGTCCATACATATTTAAAAAGGATTTTTTTAATTACAGTTCAGTAATTCAGACCTATTGTAAGTTGAGATCACTCTGATTAAATTCTCAGACTATGCATTAAGCTTGGTGGTGATGCTTCAGAATTTTTTTTCATTGAAATTTCTACCTCTCGTCTCATCCATGGAAATGCTTTCTCTCTGAAACACAGCTGCATTATGATTTGCTGTGATTAATGTTAATCGATAGATGATAGTTGGAGTCTCTTGTTTGAACCTTATTAGAGATTCCAAATTAAAACTCAGAAAGCATTTTCCTGAATACATGAATGGTGCTAGGAATGAGGAAAAATAGGTTTTGGAAAACATGTAAAAGATTGCACAAATGGATAGGCAAAACTCCTAAAATAATTTTTTCAGCAAATGAATGATTCTTACATTAATCACTAAAGCGAACACTAAAACGACTCCTTTACTAATAGATTCAAGTGATACACTTAACAATATGTATTTCCTGTTCATTGATGTATGAAAAAAATCTTTGTTTCCAGCTTTTGTGAGTATATCTAGGAAGGAGGTGATTTATGCTCCTGCTACATTCAGTTTTATTGTGACTGAAAACTGCAGCTGCCATATAAATTCAGCAAACAAAATCTCTTAAGGTTAAAAGCAGTTTACATCTTTGGGAATACAGTAATTCCTGAATTGGGAGAAGTCTGGGTCTTGACTCTAGAGAGCAGATCTCAAAATCATAACACTTTAGTCGGAAGTGGGATCTCTCTGAAGTAGACTTCTGGTTGTGTTCATACGTTAGCTACTATGTGTAACTTCATTTTGACAGAATGATGTAGCCGATGAATGTGAGGTCCACCCTGTCTCACAGTCAGATCTTTACGTGTTCATTTGCCTTAGGAACCTTGTAGTGGGAGTACAGTTGCACCGGGATCCATTTTAAGACTTACAAAATGATATAGCAGTTGTGATCTGTCAAACCCATTCAGCATTTGTTGACAGTGCAAGGTCTGCTGGATTAGTGTAAAGGTGTATTTTGACACCACCTTTATTTAGGAAGGGTAGGAAAGTGCATTTGTACATATATGTATTGAAACTCTCCTGGTACCACACTCTTCTGTTGATTTAACTCACCTTAATGCCATGATTCATTAGAACCCACTTCATGGCTTCATGTACAGTAAGTGATACTTTGTACTGAGAAGTGGAAAAGAGTGAGGATTGTTTTCTGTTTCTTTAATATGTGTACAGTACACACAGTTTTGCTAATCTCAGTGTCGCTCTATGTGCGTGTGTCTAAATTAAAATTACCATTTTTGTTACATGAACACCAATCACTCTGCATATTGGAGTCTGTTGAATTAAAGGAGTGTAATTGCGTATAAAAACATCACGTGACCCTTTGCACCTAATTTTGGGATTTTTGCTCCCTTTTAGAGAACGTTCTTGCAGTAAAAAGAGAGTTTTATCCCAGCCTGTGTCACAGCAATGCTGTTTTCAGTTTAATAGGACTGCAGTTACTGCATGTGTTTAGAATTTAATGTGTGTGTTTTTATGAATATTGACAGTGCTTGTATATTGTAAAATGAGCATTGTGTATTTTAAAGATTGGATAAGAGGACTGGTAGGTTTTAAGAATGAAGTGGATTGGTTTCTGTTACTATTTGGCGCAGCAATGTTTCTTCTACTTCTTTAGGCTTCTGTGCATCATTGTATGTCTGCCTGTTCTCTTTTCATTTATTATAGAATGTCTTTCTTTCAAAAATGCTTAAGTCAAACAGAAAAATAAGTCTAATGGGCTGTTACACAGGTGGGACTTTCACCAAATTATTGAACTTTGGTTTCTAGATGTCTTAATCCTTGAAAGCTGTAGAAGTTGTACTGAGGTACTAAAAGGCTAAGGTCTGAAATTTATTTGATGTTTAGCTTGGAGGCTGAATTATAAAATAAATGAAAATAACATTGGCTAGTCAAGGATTATTGCTTCATTATATGGCAGACTGAAATAAACCAGAAAAAACTGTTCTGTTAAGACAGAAAAATCAATATTTTATTATGATTCTTCGCCACGTTTGAGTAGAAACAAAAGATTTAAGATTCCCAGGGTCTGCAGGAAAAAAGATACGACTGTTGATACTTTTCTTCTCTCTCAGGTGTCCAGATCTGACTTTCGTGAAATAAGGGACTCAGGGAACACTAACTTCAGGACCGTTTTCTTTCTTTTCTCCTGCTGAGTGCATATGTTTGTATTCGGTACAAAATGGAATTGGTTTGACAGGAGAGACTGCTGCAGAGAATCCCCAGGATCATTACACCCTGTCAGTGAGACTGCCTGGGGAACAGTCCTTGGTTCACACCTGTGCTTGGAATCAGGCAGAGAGGGAAACTGTAGCCTTGGTCTTCTCTGTCCCTGGCAGCTGGATTGGATTCTTCTCCACGGAAGGCAGCTGTAACCTTGCCAAGGGCCAGCTGGTCCTTCACTCTGTCCTAACACCTTTCTGCCAGCCTGCCTCCTTCGGTTACCTGATCAGTTACACCTGGAGGATGACTGCATTCACCGGGGAAGATCCTGTGGGAAAGCAAGATGGAAGGGGTAGGAAGCACAACACAGACCATGGGTGAATTGTTGTTGGTGTTGAAGAAGGTGGAAGATCTGTGAGATGAGCAGTGCTTCATGTTTCCCCTGCGAGGCAGTGGGCAGATTTTTAAAAAAGGAAATTACTTGATTTTACTTTAAAGGATTACAACCTACACAACAATGCAGTTGCTAGTAGAAAAATCATGCTCAGAAGACCACTTGGAATATGGAGTAAAAAGGCATGGGAATGAAAGACTAGTTAAAATTACTGGGCTGTGAGGATGTGGGCTTGGGATGAAGGGGAAGGAATGGGTGTATGTGGCAAGTGAACAAGGAGGGGGTGGATGATATGGAATTATGGAGTGAGGTTACACTGTTTTAATAACGTTTTAATACAGTTTTAGTAATACCTTTCATGTCCCTAAAATTGATCACATTACTGTGCTCTTTAGAAAGTGAATCAGGTTTCATTTCTTTGGTCTAATCTGCACAGATATAAAAGTGCAGTGTTCAGTTAAATTAGTGCAAGCTCCATGTAAGTGCTGGGATCTGTGTACAGACAGCTGAAATGAGGCAGACTGAAGATAGCTGAGCTTCCAAAAATAAAATGAGGAAACCAAAATTCTGCCTCTGCACTTCTCTTAGCAGTAAGGGTGTTTTCCCCCTCTCTCAAATGTCAGTCTTTGTCTCTTCTAACATTCCTCACTCTCTTCTTTGTAAGCTCACTTTCATCTACAAGACTTATTTTCCCTTATCTTTTCCCTAGTCCTCTTCTTTTCCTCAGGGTTCTTGTAGGATTCTTAGCTATAACTTTTCTTGCTAACTCTGCTATTTTTTTCCTGTTGATTTCTGATTGAGGACTGTGCTTCTGATGCTTACCCTTTAATTTCTACAAACCTATCTGGCACCACCTAGAAGCACCTTTGAATGTCTGGAGCTGAAACCTGGATGAACAGTTCTTAGCCTGTTTGCCTTGGGGTGGCCATAAAGAGAACACTGTTGGTGGATTTTGTTTGAGAAATGCTGTCTTTCATTGTAAAAAACCTCTAAGAAATGAAGTGTGAACCAGAAATGCAGTAGCATAATTTTCCATGTCTCACTTCTTCGTTTATTTATATATTTAAAATTATATTTAAATTTAAAACTGATTCTAGGATTTTTTTTTTTCTGTGACTATTGTTTAAAGTCCAATTAATTTTCTTCTTCATATACTGTCCTGTTTGGCTAAATTCTGTAGTAAATCTTACATCAGGGAGGCCGCTTAAGAGGTAAGGCCATGTGTTCAGAAGTTATTTCCTTGTCTCACTAGATTTCTTAATTTGAAAGAGTATCATATGACAGTATTTACAGTAAAATTTTGAGGGGCTTTGCTCTTTTTCTTATTTGAGGTAGAATAAGATTTTGCTGTAGGAAATTGGCTCCTTTGGGACAGTTGAGTAGTTACCACTTGTAGAAGTATGCAATTTACACATCTAAATATTTACTAAGAGAGAATGAAGCAGTGTACAAAAATTTTGTAGCTGACTAATGCCAATTACAGACAACTCATTCTGCAAATAATTGGTTTATTTTCTTTCAGGCAAAAAAAGATATAGTAATTTTTCACCTGGTTAAATCAACAGGATATTAACTTTCTTTGCTGGTATGGATTTTCTTTGTCAATTGATTTTGGGGAGATAAACCTCTTACCTTATTTACTTATGGAAAAGGCGAAGCAGGACGTATTGACTCATTCCTTCAGACTGCAGCTGTAATTTGGTAGTGAGGTTTGTAACAGACTAAATGAGCTGTCTGAACTTTGAGCTCCCTCAGTAAGAATCAACAAANTTCCTGTTGATTTCTGATTGAGGACTGTGCTTCTGCTGCTTACCCTTTAATTTCTACAAACCTATCTGGCACCACCTAGAAGCACCTTTGAATGTCTGGAGCTGAAACCTGGATGAACAGTTCTTAGCCTGTTTGCCTTGGGGTGGCCATAAAGAGAACACTGTTGGTGGATTTTGTTTGAGAAATGCTGTCTTTCATTGTAAAAAACCTCTAAGAAATGAAGTGTGAACCAGAAATGCAGTAGCATAATTTTCCATGTCTCACTTCTTCGTTTATTTATATATTTAAAATTATATTTAAATTTAAAACTGATTCTAGGATTTTTTTCCCATGACTATTATTTAAATTCTAATTAATTTTATTCTTAATATACTGTCCTGTTCTGATAAATTCTGTAGTAAATCTTATGACACACAGTCTGCTTAAGAGGTAAAGCCATGTAGTTCAAAAATTATTTCCTT